>JACXGI010007916.1:0-10618 GCA_016801175.1 Esox masquinongy
GTGTGTGTGTGTGTGTGTGTGTGTGTGTGTGTGTGTGTGTGTGTGTGTGTGTGTGTGTGTGTGTGTGTGTGTGTGTGTGTGTGTGTGTGTGTGTGTGTGTGTTCTGGTTAAAGGTGGAGTTTGAGGATGGTTCCCAGGTGTTGGCCAAGAGAGAGGATGTCTACACTCTTGACGAAGACCTTCCCAAAAAGGTGAAAGGAAGACTCGTAAGTCCTGTACTCAAACATCTTACGTGTAGTGAACTAGTAGAATCCATCAACAGATCTCTAAACGACGCTGGGTAATTCAAGGTTCAAAGCATGCATTTTATTGATCCATTTATTGGTCTTCTCTTTCATCTTCCTTTTCCTCTCTCGTCTCCCTCCAGTCAACTGCGTCCAGCATGCGTTTCCAGGACACCTTCTTCACAACCCAGGGAGAGAGGAAGAGACAAAGAACCCCAAACTCACGTTTCCAGAAGGACTATGTGGCCGTGCCAGGCCACCGTATGGCTTCCGCCACCGCCAGGAGCACATGGGAGCCCCGCAGCCCCAAAGGAAAATAACGGAGATCGGTGGAGGGAGGTGTGTCAGGGAGGCTAGCGAATGGGAGTGTGCGCTGCGATCGGAGGATCACTTTGATTGGACGATACTGTCCTGATGGAACCCAGCCCACCTTGGTTCTTGATGATGGCCGAGCGCTTTTACGTCAGTCAGGGAATAACAAATAAAATAAACTATATTTGTCACATGATCACCTTTTTTTAAAATCAATGACAAACACAAACGATTCTCTTTGTATATTACAAAAAACAAACTCCTGAGATTTTGTTTTCTAAAGAAGACTAGAGTGCAGCAGCTGTTTGGAATCTATTGTATCGATCTGATAATTATTTTGAATATTAATGCACTTTTGCTCGTTGTGGTACCTTGATTCAGGTTGTCCCAAATGATACGATATTCCCTATGTAGTGCACTACTTAAAACAAGTGCCCTATGGAGAGGAGACACCATATTCTCTGTATTCACCAAGTGAAAGTAGTGCACTAGACAGGGAATAGGATGCCATTTGGGACGAGGCCTGTCTTTCCCTCTTCGCATGTTAGCTGTTGTCTGCTACTGCTTTTCCGCCGCCCAGTCTCAATGCTCTAATACGGCTTCCTCTCCTTTTCTTTTCCCCCTCGTCTCCTATTCTTCTTTATCCTTCATTCGTGCTGACTTGAAAGGGCGCAAGCAAACTCCCGGAAGGCACTTGCCATCGCATTAATTTGTCCTGTCTTTCAAGATCCATGCCGAATGAAAGGGAAGATGAAGAGAGGAAGCCTAGAGTTTATTGAGAGGCAGCATCTCAGTCCCCTTAACATGTGAAAGGTTTGCTACTGTCACCGTGTTGAATAAAAACACAATTGTTGAATTATTTAATTTAATATTTGTATTTATTTTGGGGGGGCTTGCTTTAAAAAAGTATTGCTAACTGCTGTATGGACAAAAAATAAAACAATTTTTGCTTTTCTACCTGGCCATTGTCCTGCGTTACGTTTGTTGTCCGGGAGTTAGTGATTTCATGAGGCATGTGTAATGTTATGACCGAATTCTATCATTTTGAATCCCGCAAAAAGACGCAGCTGGACTGCGAGGCAGCGTGTGTATCGCTAGGCCTTTTAAGAACCCACAGTCCACTTAAGATCTTGAACTGTGTGAGACATTGTCGAGATTTATTAAGCGGGTTAGGAATGTCCCCGATGTCATCCTCCCTAACTGATAGGGGCATTTCAGTGCCCAGCTATTGCTTTGCCGCGGTGGATGCTGGGTGAACAGATAACAAATTGAAATGTGTCATACAGATAAGATATACGTTGGCTGAAAGTTAGGCACATCTTTAAGGAACCTGTCAAACGTGAGGCCTAGCATTTCTGAATCTAGGCTTTTGCGTTGGGCTCTAAAAAGCAGATATCCGAACAACATCTAGGTAGGTCTCAGTTTTCCCTCGAACAAAAAGATATTTTCGAGGTATACATCCCCACTTTCCCCAACCATTTGAGAGCACTAAATTAGGAGCGGCAAAGGAGGACTTATTTACGACCAGGACCAGGAATGAGTGTTTCAAAGTACACCCCAGTTGGCCTCAAAACAATGTAATCCCGACTAAAAAGTGACATTTCAAAGAGAAATACATCATGGGAATTATCTTAATAGTATTTAACGTACCTGGAAATCCCATCAGCTCCTTCATCCAAACTTTAGCCAGCGTACTTGACCACAGCCAAAGAAAAATCAGAGGGAACAACATGCAACCTTGGCTCGTCCCTCCACTAAAGTCCTGAAACAGGAGGCACTGCCATGTCTGGGGAAAAAAAGTGCGTTTCCAGGCGGCCTTCTTCACGACCCAGGGAGAAAGGAAAAGACAACGAACACCAAACTGACGTTTCCAGAAAAGACCGGCAAAAATAAATATATAGCCAGAAAGCATGAAATACGTTCCCTACAGGTGGCGCTGTTTCGCGGATGATCCGGTTGAGAAATGGAAAACAAAACAGACACGAAATTAAAGATACATTCTTAATTATGTTTTTGTTTTTATTGATTACATTTTTGGGGTTAGGCAGGCTTCCATTAGCTTCCAAGAATATACGCCACTGTACAGTGCAGGTTCACTGCCAACCACCAGGAAGATTGCTCACCACTCCCCTTTGTCACGGTAAGTGCTCACCATTGCCGCTTGTGGTCATACTAAACAAGGTCGGACACTTGAGTATTCATCCACTCACCTACCCTTAGCTGTGGAATATTGGCCATATACAATATATTCCTGCAGAGCCACAAACTCTTTCACATTAAAATCCCTTTGTAATTTCACAGGGAAGTACTAAGGATGAATTACAACCTGTATGTATGCATTTATTCAATGTTTTATTTGAATACAAGACTAGCTAATTGTGTTCAATGTAAGGTTCCGTACAAACGTTTACAGTAGTAGACGGCTATTGCTATAGGTTACATTTTCAACGTGTTAGTCTATATTGCAAGTAGCCTAGTCTATTTACCCCAAATCCTTCCTTAACTGCTGATATTTCAGTCATGCGATTCAGTAACACGCTAGCTAACACTTGTAACTACGTAAACAATTATCACGAAACAATGAAATGTTGATATACGGGAGTTCTACGCCAATATACCTTCAAAAAACAATAGAGCTAACTGGCAGATGTAACGTGAAAATGACTTGAGCTAGCTGTCTTTTCTCTGTTATCTTATCCCCGCTTCAGCAACAACTAACTGATCTTTCATCAGTCTCAGACACAGCACTTGAAACAACCGAACTTAAACCTTTAAAAAAATGTTTACTTAATTTTACGCATTTGGCAGCGTCGGCCTTTTTGCTTTCTCAAACTTTTTCAGCACCGCTTTCCTTTTTTTACGCTCAATTAGCTATCGTTTTCCGTTCTGACAATATTAACCTAGCTTTACAGACACTTTGCACTCTCTCTGATGACTGGTTTGATTTTAACTGCAACCTGGGACAAATGCTTAATATGGATTATTACAACCACAGTGAAATTGTGCAAGTGATGAAAGTCCGTCCTATGCGCAAACGGCCTGTTTAAATAATTTATTTATGCATATTTAAAAAGGACTCTGACCAGCCCACCCCAAAATAGATGGTCCGGTCCCTCTGGCATTTGCCAGAATTTCCAGATAGCCAGTCCGCCCCTGGTTTATACCCATGAAAACTTAAAAGTTGTTAACAGTGCCGGATTTATGTGATGCCATATAACCAATCTTTATTTAGAAATTTACACTCTCTTTATCTCCACTCGTTTTTCGCTCAACTCTGTTCTCTCTGTCTTCCTCTTTTACCAGAACTTTACACTGTGAATCATATAACGCTCTTTATAACAAAAACGGAAGAACTCTCAGGGGTATTTTACTTGAGTTTATTTGTAACAAATGAAACTTGTGTCGACAAAAAACAGAATTTCATACAGACCTCTTTTTTTCAGTGTCACCCACAGGGACCTGAAGTAAGAAAAATAAAAAGCACTTGTTTCACTCAGAAAAGAAAAACAGTTGACATGTACAGGTTGTTTGGAGGTAATTTGATTATTTCCTTTTAACACGCCATATTGTTTTTTTAATACAATTCATAAACTAGATTTTTCTTCATCCACATGACACACTTGGGGGAAATAAAATCATTTATTTGTGATAGTTTATAGTATTCTTTAGTGGTACAACATGACCAGTGTGGCATTTTACACATATGTGGCCGTGATAGATGCTTTTATTAAACTTTTATTTATATATTTAATTTATTTAATATTTATGTATTATTTGTGTTCTGTGTTATTTACATATGCACAACGCAGTGAGTATTCAGGGTTGATCTTGAATGACAAACAAAAGTTCAAGTAACATATTTTGGGAGGGTAGGGGGGTATCAGAACCAGACATGGGTTCAAATAATTTAAAATCAATCAAACAAATATGCTTGGTTGAGCTTGCTTGGTGCAATGGAACCGACAGAAAATTCCCCCAAACCTCTGAACTCTTTTTGTCGAAACTCCAACACTAATGTTTTTTCTCCTTTCCCCCAAAAGATTTCAAAGGGCATTTGACCCCAGGTCTGAACACAATCAACAGGGAAGGAGTAATAATATAGCAGTAGTGCATAGTACAAAGAGAGAAAGTGCAAAATCTTTCCTTTAAGGTGTTTGCCCCGTCTCAAAGGTGGTGGTCGGATACGACACTGTGCATATAAGAACACCAGCACACATCCCAAACCGCCCCCTATTGCCTTCACGGCGCACTGCTCAGTGGACAGGGGGGCCGTTTGGGATGCCGCGCCACTGCAACATGTGGTACAGCACGATGGCGGGCAACACAAGTCGTGAGAAATAAGAGTTTCCGAACGATGCTTTCCTGATCCTCGGCGGAAGGACACGCGCAGAGGAGGCCGTGAGCTTTCTGCCGATGACAGCGAGTGTGGAGTGGGGTGGGGGTGGGGAAACAAACGCACTGACATGGAAGCCCATTCCCTACCAGGTGCACTGCTTCTGAGCAGAGCCTGGTTAAAAGAAGTGAACTACGTAGGGAACAAGGGTCCCATTTTGAAGTTTCACTGTTGTTTCCATTTTTAAATCAGAGAGGGCTCAGCTGGAAAGGGAATACGGTGCACCTGTGGTGGTTCAGATGGCCGGTGAGGAGGCTACGCGCCAGATTCACACCAAACCTAATGTCATGTGTCCTGGTATAGAAGTGTAGCCAAGCTAGTGTGACAGTTTTCTCTTTCTCTGTGGCAAACCCATTTACAGGGCCTTGTCTGAATTGGCAACTTCGTTTGAGTCTCACTGATGGAAAAAGTTAACGAAACAAGACATTTTTTAATAAAAAATAAATGTCACTGACTCCGCTGGGCTAGGCTGGTGATAGAGTGTCAGGACACCATGCGTGTCCCAAATGGCAGCTCATTTACTAAATAGTGCACTAGGATGCCTATGAGAAACTACTGCTCTCATCAACATATTAGTACAGATAACAGTTCTATTAAACCTCACATCGGGGTTTCTCACAGTCATAGCTGCTGACAATGATTGGAACAAAGCCTAAGCTTTGGAGTTTGATTCAGACTTAAAATAAGTTCACTTTTTCTTTCTTAAGTCCTTGTTAAGTAGACATACATCAAGTCTTAATAGAGGATTCGTTGCCTAGATGAAAGTGAACAAGGACTGTGATAAAAAACAAACAAAAAAACCCCACACACCATAATGACCCTTTCATAACCTAACCAATACCACACAAAACATAAAATCATACAACAAACAAAATCGTATACATTAAATACACACAAACATACGTACTGTAGATACATGAAATACATAACACAAAAACACAGTAACATAACTTTATCAAAATAGGTGTGTAATATAAGGCACTATAAAATCTAAAATGAACAAGACTTATTTGATGCTGTTTGAATTCTGAGTAGTTGCTCATTCGTTGCCGTGATAAACACACAATGATGACATCATCTACTGGCGCCATGACAAGACAAAACATTGATATACTTCCTGGGTCGTAGGTCATTGAATCAGAAACATTTCATTGGGCAGGTACAATGTCACTGACAACAAAACCTTTGTGCCTAGGAAAGATGTCTCCTCATTATAATACAACGCGTAAATTTAGTGAGAGACTTGACAAAAATATAATGGTACATTTACTTATTGCACAAGAACTGAATCAGAGAGAGAATAATTATTTTATATATCTGTGAGCATTCCAGTGAGAAAAACACATTTACCTTTCCTCTCTCCTTTCCTCAATCCATCCCAACTTTCCTCACCCCATTCAAAGATCTCTTAGTGAAGCTTATTGATACATATAAATATTTGCTTCTTCTATCTAGCAACTGTGCATACATCTGTGTCACATAACTGAGGCTCTCTCGTTAGCATGTAAATAAACTTCATTTTAGGATACATTGCTATCATCATTGAAAGGGTGGAAGAGTTTTTTTTCTGATAGCAGCAGATTCTTACTTAGCTGGTCCGTGGTTATTTCAAAATGCCATGTACTGGCTTTAGTACTGAGGGTTAGTGCTAGGAGTTAAGGACCAGCTAGACTAGAGTGTTTCCTGGTCAGGCCACATAAACACTGGTAGCCTCTAACTATGAGATGGTGTGAAGACGAGTCCAGCAACCCAGCAAGAGAGAGATAGAAAGGGGGAGGGTTGAGGGCGAGAGATAGACATAGAGAAAACGTGCAAGGGCATGAACAAGAGAACGACATAGGAGTGACACATCAACAATGCAGTAAAGCGAACCTTGTCACTTTGCTTTGATTGTACACAATAAAACAGTACCACAGCTTTAAAAAAGTATGTATGTATGTATGTATGTATGTATATATATATATATATATATATATATATATGTATGTATATATATATATATATATACCATACAAAAGAAACGCTTTGCAATCTTGTCGTAATCATTGGGCGATACAAAGTCACAAGTCTCTAAAAAAAAAATGATAGTCACAGATCTATATATTACTAAAAAAAATGAAACCAATCTTGTTTCTAGTTTGTGGTGATTTTACCTATTTACTATTCTTCCTTCCCGTCAATACATGCAGGTATTCAATCAAACTCGCATTTAGAAATATTTACGCAGTTTTCACATAAAACATATTGACTACACACGGGCACAGACATTTATCTGGCGGTATCTAATTATTATTGGGTTTTTTGGATGTGGCAGGTTAGGGGATCTCTTAGTAATATTTGTAAGGGTTTAATTACCATAACAAACATTCTGCTATTGAATGTCACCATGGGTAAATAAAGAGCTACTGCGTAAATACCAGAGTGCGGCTTTAACTGAATTGGGCCCATAAAGTTGAATTGGTGCTTATTACTTTCAATTATTGTAGAGATATTATGTTCGTCCTCTTTCATCTCTTCACCCTTCTCTTTTTCATCTTCGTTCACCAGAAAAAAACAGTACGGTCCCAAAGACAAACTCTCCCCAGGTAAACCACGTCTAACACTGTGCGGTCTGAGATTCCCTGTCAACCCTCAAAATAGCAAACATCCACCCCTCAGAAGTCTCTCCCTCACCGTCCCAGCAACGTTCTCTCAACCAGTCAACAACCTTCTCTCAACCTGTCAGCTAGTCTTTCGCTCAGTCCGTAGGTCAGGTCCATGAATGAATCATGACAAAAGCCAGAAAGAGGACTTTGACAGTAGAACAATAACAATAACTCCGAGCTGGTCGACGTGGCGGGTGGGTCCAGTAGACCAGCAGGTGGATTCTGGCTGCTACAGGTTGGTTCTGGATGAGGCGAGCTCACCCACTTCTTCTAACACTTAAAGACCTGTCCCGTCCCACATCTATTGTCTCGTGGTGTCTGACCGCATCCAAAATGGCAACCCACCCCTTTATTGTACACTACAAAAAAAAAATAGGCAGTGCACATCTGACCGAGTGGTGAGCAGGTTTGGGTTTGGGCTGGAGGAGGGGGTTGGGATCTGCCACCCCGAGGTGCTCGTTTTTGGGGGGATGGGTTGAGACATGGGTGCCCTGCCCCTCTGGTGGTTGTGTGGGCCCAATCTCAAATGGCACCCTATTCCCTTTCTAGTGCACTACTTTGGAGTGTACACTCTGGTTCAATGAGGCGCACTGCAGAATGTACATTCTGGTCAAGGAAGTGGACTACACAGGGAGTGAGGGTGTGATTTGGGAGGCACCCAGGGGAGGGATTATGTTGCATAGTGGTCGAAGCTTCCCAGGTACTCCAGGCCGGCCCGGTAACAGAACTGGTACTGGTCCTGAAAAAGATAATGACAGCATAAATATAGGATGCTACATGAAGACATTGGGTTGGATTGTGGAGAACTTATGAGGAGCAAATCTAAATAATACGACTATTCCCACAAATTGTATTGTACCTATATGACTGAGAGAGCATATCTAATAATCACCTTTACAACCGTCCAGACATCTACATCACCTTCAACTTCATCCCCATCTTCATCATCCTCATCATGACTATCATCCACTCATCCCATCATTCCTAACTTACCCTCCACCCTCATCATCCCAATCACCCCCATCATCCCTAACTTCCCCATCACCCTCATCATCCCAATCATCCCTAACTTCCCCACCACCCTCATCATCCCCAACTTTCCCATCATCCCTAACCTCCCCACCACCCTCACCATCCCCAACTTCCCCATCATCCCTAACTTCCCCACCACCCTCATAATCCCCAACTTCCCCACCACCCTCATCATCCCCAACTTCCCCATCATCCTCATCATCCCCCACCCATAATCCCTAACTTTCGCATCATCCTTATCATTCCCAACTTCCTCATCATCCCAAACATCCCCTTAATCCTCATCTTCTTCATCATCCCCATTATCCACATCGTCCTCATCATCACTCACTTCAGTTTGTACTGTGGCAGGTCTCTGTGTTCGCAGCATCTTGACAGTCTGGAAGATGTCTACCACTCCTTCATACCTCATCCTCTCCAGAACGATGCTCAGAGTGATGAACACACCCGTCCTCCCCACACCAGCACTGGGGACAGACAGACACCAGGCAGACAGTCACCAGGCAGACAGACACCCGGAAGGCAGACACCCGGAAGGCAGACAGACACCCGGAAGGCAGACAGACACCCGACAGACAGACAGTCACCAGACAGACATGTCACCAGGCAAGCAGATAGTCACCAGGCAGACAGACAGTCAACAGACAGACAGTCAGTCATGGTTTTAAATGGCTGCTGTGCCTTATGCATTTCTCTGTTATCTACACATTCACTTTTTATTGAGAAAAAACACTTTATTATAGTGAAAAACAAACTGGAGTTAGTTGACATTCGTTCTGACATTCAGTCTGACTCCTGAGGTAGGTGGGATCTTACCTACAGTGCACCGTGATTGGTCCATCCTGGCCAAACTGCTCTTTAGTTTTGTGCACCTGGCCAATGAAATCAATGAACCCCTCCCCTGACTTTGGCACTCCCTGTTCTGGCCAATCAGTGAACTGGAACTGACGAACTGTCCGGGACTGGCCGTCCTGGGGAGACAAACAGCACACAGCAGCTTGATTCACACAAAGATACACAAACACATATACGACAGATGTGAGATCACACACACACACACACACACACACACACACACACACACACACACACGCTCACTCACCCGGGCGTCGGTGACCTTGAACTCTCTGAGGATGTACTGGGGCATGTTGTACTCAGCCATTGGGTCCACCACAAAGTACTGGTACCTGGCCGAGCGCTCCGCGGGCCAGTACTGATGACACTTCTCCTGAAAAGGGGAGACACATTTCGGGTTAATGTGGAGGAACTGTGTCTGTCTGTGTGTGTGTGTGTGTGTGTATTCAGGCCGGCACCAGTTGGCTCAGTTCGGCTAAGAAAATGTTTTGTTCAGTTGGTGATAAAAGAACAGCATTCGGCAAAGCAGCAGGTTTTTGTCTCTTGTAAATATTTAGATGACCGTCCATTGTAGATTTGGCCACTAGGGGGACGGCAGGCATCTTAAAATAACTACCTCCTCAATGTTTTTATAGTGGTCATTGGTTTTTTTGTCATTGTGTCACGTTGAATAATGCGGTTCTAAGGAGCAGTCCTTGGTTTTGAATTTAACGGATAATTACACAGGGCTTAGTTAGTGTGCTTTACTCTAACTGTAGAAGTTGAACCGTAGTCATTCTGCAGTTGGATTTTCACTAAAGGACAATGCAGCAGAATAGTTCTGTCCACGTTGTGATGAAGGTTCTAATATGTTCAATATTTTAAGCTGATTTCCAAATGTGTGAAACGTTCAACAGACAAAACTTTTTATTTCAGTACCAAATAATTTTTCATGTGATGTTAAGTGTCATGAAAGCACCAGCGTTTTTTGTGTATCGTGGTACACTGCGTGTGTGTGTGCGCGCGTGTGTGTCCTACGTCCAAACCCCCACAGTTTAGTCAACATAACCATGGTAAAGTTTAACGCGTGTGTGTGTGTGTGAAAGGTGTCGGTATGTGTGTTTGTGTGTGCTACTTACGCGTCCCATTTCCCTCAGTTTAGTCAACATGACCACTAT
>JACXGI010007916.1:10718-21271 GCA_016801175.1 Esox masquinongy
GCCACAGCCCCCCCCCAACACTGATACCTTGGCCACACCCCCCTACCACTTCTACCGAGGCCACACCCCCCCTGCCACTTCTACTGAGGTGGATGTCTGGCACCAGGGTGATGACGGCGTCACCGCTACCTCAGTCAGTGTCGCGACCTCAGCTGGTCCCCGTGACTGTCTGTTAGCGTTACACTGAGAAGGATGTTTCAGCCGCCAGATGACTGCAACAGAGGCCGTTGGATCCAGCTAGTTTCCGCGTCAACGATGGCAACATCAAACAGCCAGGGTAAGTCATCGTCACGTTATAACTGTCCTCTTCGCGTTTAAAGCCACACCTGAATTTGGCCATACCGTCAGACAGTGGGTTCACCGCTAACGGCAGCAGTTATTTACAGGGCTGGGTCACAGACAAGGTCTGCCGACTTCAGATGATAAAACAGCTGAAAAGATTTAAATGACAGTATGATCTGTCTGGTCTGTCATTGTGTGAGGAACAAGTTCAGTTTCTACTTTTCTAAATAACTAATTCTTACCAATTCTTTTGTCATGTTGAATCTGTGTAACCTTCAGCTGTAGTACATTTACTGTTTCAAAGTCACTGAAAAAAACTAAATGGGTTCAGATAATTCCTGGAATATTTAAAGGTGACTGTTTAGCATTTAGCGTTTAATGATCTGTGACTGACAGGTCTAAAGGTTCAGAGCAGTGGAAATGCTATGTATGCACTGACTGACACTGAAAACGTGATATAATGTTCTTTTGTGTAGAAGCTGTTTGACAACAGGAATTTCAGCCTCTTCCAGTGAAACTGAACGTTAGTCCTAATCAGGCTGTGTATATATACATCTTCACGTCTTTTGTAACACCCAAAGGGTAAGACTGAAGCTTTCAATGGCCAAAGTAGGCTCTGGTAAATAACGGATAAAATAATGTTGGCTTTTAAAAAAAAAAAATAGTCAATTAAGCACAGAGTTATTATTTCAAAACACAATTAAAGCAACTGCCTTTTTACAGGAGTATCAAATCTAACCATATGAGGTTCAAGCCCGCTGGTTTTCTGTTCTACCTTATCCTTAACCTCACTCACCTGGTGTCCCTGATTGGAGGGGTAGAATAAAAAAATGGAGCGGAACTGGCTTCGAGGTCCAGATTGGAATACCAATGTCCTATCAAAACAGACCTAATGTAGCACAGACAGTGATGTCAGAGAAACATTACATTACAGAAACCTTGTACGCTATACTCATTTTGACTGGCATGTTAATCTATCTTCCACGCCTCTCCTCCCTCCCCTCTCCCTCTCTTCACCCTTACCCCTCTCTCCCCTTACCTGTCTGTCCCGCCACCCCTGCTTTCTACCCCCCCCCCCCATATAGCCATCTCAAAGACTTTAGGGGCAGCAGTAATGGGGTTCATCTCCGGAGTACCTGGGGGCTACCTGCTGTCCTCCACACTGGCTGTGGGAACGGGCGACCTGGGGCCTCGGCCGGAGGACGTCAACAAGGAGGTGACCGAGGCCGACAGAGGCCTGGTCATGATTCTGACTCTGTGGATCGGCATGTTGGTCATGCTGTTTCTGCCCCTGGTGGTTGGGGGACTGTTGTGCCTGGCCATCTCCCGGCGGATCAGGCGGGCTGGGGAGACCGAGCCGGACGCTACGGAGGTGGTCGCCGTGTTGACCGTGGTTCTGATCGGTACCTCCGCCATATGCGGAGGCCTGGGACTGCTCTCGGAAATGGCGGTGAGAACGCTGACCCGTATCCTGGAGCTCTACGGGGGCACCGTGGGACTCTCCCTGAAGATACAGTTCCTGGTCGTGTCTCCGTTCGTGGCCGCCTCCTCGGCAGGCGTGGCGGTCCAGTTCGGCAGGGGAGTGGTGAAGCTCAGAGTGGCGACGGGAATTGGAACGGGTATCCTGGCAGCCTTGAGGTCCCAGTCACTGCTCGGGGACTGGGGGACCATGGGAGCCCTGCTGGGTCCGGCGGCGGCGGCGGGCGTGGCCCTGTCGGCTGCACAGAGGCGGAGCAGCACTGTGTACGGCAGGGCGGGGAGAGTGGGGACCATGCTGGGAGCCATGTGTGCCGCTTGGTACTGGAGGGGATCTCAGGGGATTTTGACTGTTTTGGTTCTGGCGTGGATCTTTACCATCTCACTGGTTGTCTAACCTCAATCCCTGGTTGTCTAGCCTCGATCACAGTTTGTCTAGCCTCGATCACTGGTCGTCCAGCCTCGATCACTGTTCGTCCAGCCTCGATCACAGTTTGTCTAGCCTCAATCCCTAGTCGTCCTGCCTCGATCACTGGTCGTCCAGCCTCAATCACTGGTCGTCCAGCCTCGATCACAGTTTGTCTAGCCTCGATCACTGGTCATCCAGCCTCAACCACTGGTCGTCCAGCCTCGATCACTGGTCATCCAGCCTCAACCACTGGTCATCCAGCCTCAACCACTGGTCGTCCAGCCTCAACCACTGGTCGTCCAGCCTCAACCACTGGTCGTCTAGCCAATGATCCCGATCTGCTACCCTTGGCCACAACCCTCATACATCTACTGTTTGGAAATAACGGCGCCTTTGGTGTCCTTTGTCAATGGATTATGTATCTGATAACTTAGTTCTGTTCAAAGTTACCGCTATTTAACTGAAAGGGAAAATAGCTTGTGAGGCTGATGAAAATTATGTACGCTAAATACGCTAGCTAGCTAAACACCAATGACAATGGCTAACATTGTCGTCCTACTACATGAAAACAACGTTTTAACATTTTGCAGTAGTTTTCCTCTGAGAAATAATAGTAAAAATTCTATGCACTTTATTTAAAAGTTTGGATGCAGTTACATTATTTATACCTAATGTAAATATAAGAATCTACACTCCGTGGCCAGTTCATTAGGTACACTCATCTAGTACTGGGTTGAACCATTTTGCCTTCAGGACAGCTTGAATTCTTTCGGGGCTTTTTCTCCGAGGGGTCTGAAACATTCCACAGGGGTGTTGGTCCATGGTGATGTGAAGGCGTCACTCGGTTGCTGCAATAGTAAAGTTAACATCTGTTCCACCGAATCCCAAATATGCTCTTTGGGGTTGAGGCCTGGGGACAGTGCAGGCTTCTAAAGTAAAGTGAACCAGGATATGTTAGACCAGGCAACGTTTTTACTCTCCTGAACTGTCTGGTGTTGGACATGGTGTGTACACTGGAGCCACCGCTTCTTGTTTGAAGTGGAACCTTGTGAGGTCATCAGATGCAATGGCCCAGCCGTGGTCACGACCAACAGTTGTCCTGTTGCAGTCATCCGTTACTTGCCTGCCTGTTATCTTGCACGATTCTTGCCGTTTCCTTTCAACCTCTCACATCAATAAGCTCTTTTGTAGGCCGCAGGACTTCGACTGGCTGGATGTTTGTTGTCCGCCACACCGCTCTCTGTAAATCCCAGACACTGTTGGGCGTGAAAAACCCAACGACTGTGGCCGTTTCAAAAATACTGAGACCAGCCTGCCTGGACCCCAGAAAATGTACTCAAATAGGGGCAAGAGAAAAAAATGGGTGAAATTGAAAAATAAATCGTAGAACAAATTATATATAGTTTTTTGTTTTAGGAATCCTGGCTTTCCAAGGGCTTTCATGAATACACGTGACCACAAGCCACGTTTCACTGTCTGTAGATGCAACCCATTTTCATGAATAGCGTGATGTACCTAATAAACTGACCACTGACTGTACATTCAAACCCTGAGTTGCTGATGCTATGTATCAGCTAATTAAAGGCTTTGAAGCCACCGGCTGCCATAGTGGATCTTCCCAGAAGCAGAAGCAGTTTTGGATCACAATGAGTGGAATTCTACAGTATTTCAATAACATGTTTTAAGGGAAAATGTGTATTTCAGTACTGCTTTGTTGAAGTTTGGGACAGTGACATTAGTACTTAAAATAATATTTCTGTGTTATGTAAATATTTTCTTTCCTTTCACATAATCTAGGAGTATGCATTCAGGTGTCTATAACATGCGTCAAAAACCACTATAGACATGCATTTCTACAGATTATATTTTATACGCTACAGTTTAGGTAAACAATATATTTTTACAGTGGGTGAGTGCCACCAACATAGCTACACGGTGGCTGAAAACAGAGCCCGAACAGACCACCCCCTCTCCCTTTCTCTCTCTCTCTCCCTCTCCCTCTGTTTGTTTTGTGCCTTTTTAGTCCTTGTATATTAAGGCTTGGATTAAAGTAATGTTGCAGCAGAAATCAGCGAATTGACGCGACTTATGCAAGTCACTTTGGCCAAGAGATGACATGCACAGCTTTGCCGAGATGCCCTTGAATGTCAGGAAAACAAATTTAAATTGTATGTGGCTGACTGTCTAGCTGTGTTCTCTTAGAGGGATAACACCATTTACGCTGCAATGCCAGACATTGATTAATGACCACATTAACCAGTTGCTTATTGCCCTCAGCTATCACTGTTGATGATTCCAACGCAATGCTGTGGCCTGCTTGTTGTAACCCTAAACCCAAACCTTAACTAAATTAACCTATACCCAAACCTTAACCAAATGAACCTAAACCCAAACCTTAACCAAGTTAACCTAAACCCAAACCTTAACCAAGTTAACCTAAACCCAAACCTTAACCAAATTAACCTAAACCCAAACCTTAACCAAGTTAACCTAAACCCAAACCTTAACAAAATTCACCTAAACCCAAACCTTAACCAAGTTAACCTAAACCCAAACCTTAACCAAATTAACCTAAACACAAACATTAACCAAGGCAACCTTAATCCAAACCTTAAATAAGTTCATGCTTGGACTCAATTATTAAATACTTTGTTTTCGTCATTCATTATTTTTGTAAATAATTAATATTCATTATTTTGTAAATTATTTGCATAAAGTGTATAAATGCACATTAAATACATTGTGATTCAATTTCATTGACAGTATATGTCATTTACTAAGATGTATAAGGAAGTTATTGTAAATAAGAATGTTCCTTACTCATGCAGTCTTTGTAAATGAAATGTTAAAATGTTTCTACTTCTACTGTATATCTTTTGAACCACTATGTCTGTTTATTTAATGAAAAAAACACCAATGTATATATTTTCTCATTTATTTCTACTCCTGGAGAACTTGAAAGCCTTTTCAATGTAATCTTAAACAATAAACATTGTTTCCAATAAATATGGTTTCCAGTTCTCTTCTATTGTAGCTTACAAACGTTTGAGTTTTACTTTCAGTAGGTAAAAATTTCCCCACCTACTCAGTCCTCCTCTTTGAAGAAAACGTGAGCAATGACCTGACACAGTTTGCTATGTAGTCGGCCAGAAAGAGGGGCCGAGGTCATGCACCTGGGCTAGCCTCCCGTCAGGTGACCATGGCATGCAGGCAGGCACACGCACACATATGCACATACACGCGCACACACACACGCACACACATGCACAGACTTATACTGGCGATGTCACCTGTATCTCAGCTGTCACACAGAAACATACGCTCCATTAAACGGAGGACAGCAACAGAGTTACTCTCCACATCAACAGTGGAAACTTCCGATAGTCCGGGTTAAGACAAGACTCACTGTTAGCACGTAATTATAATTTGTTACCACGATCTTCACCTTCAACTCCTTAATTTGTACACAGACCCAGGGAGCTGGTCGTTGCTGACGGCACCAGATATATCAACGGCGTCCTAGAAAATAATGACAGAGACTTTGCCCTAGCGGTTATATCGGTGTATATCAGATCACAAGATTGCAAACAATGACTGGTTTCATTTCAGTTCAACCTGAAGCACTAGAACCTAGACTAGACACCATCATCTCAGGCCATGTCACAAGTGGCACCCTATTCCCCCATTGGTCCTGCACAAGTAGCACCCTATTCCCCCATTGGTCCTGCACAAGTAGCACCCTATTCCCCCATTGGTCCTGCACAAAAGTAGTGCCCAGCATGTGGATTGTGTGTCACACAGGATGCATTCACTGATTGGTCGTCGGACAACCATGACGATGAACCACTTCCTGGAAGAGTTGAGGTTAATGTTAATTATAGGTGTCTGTACAGGTTTATGAGTTACGGCTGAGTGACATGAGCACCTGAAACCAGCCCCCATATAATATAAAATGGTATCCCCAACCTCCGCAGTACCCTGGGGCTTGGTGTCGTATTGATTATCTTATCTAATAAGTGGTTAAACAAATAAGTGGCATTTCCTGTCTGACCTATGGTAAACTGAATGACATAAATCTCCCAAGTGATTATATGTAAATTGATTTCTTGCGTCACTATACTGTGTTTACAGGTGTTTAATCTGTAAGTGAGGGATGCTTATAAACAGCGTTGGATTTGATCTTTCCAGCCTTTGTATCTCACTGTTACCGAGTCCACACCATCATTCTATGTGTGAGGCCACATTAGGCCACACCCTTCTACTGAGGCTACACCCACCCACCAACTTCTACCAAGGCCAAACCCACCCACTTCTACTGAGGCCACACCCACACACTTCTAATACGGTAGATTCCTGTGGGCTGATGACACTGTCGCCAGTTCCTCGGATACCATCAGACACTAGGTCACTGCTAGACAAGTACCTCCAAATCTTACCCAGCCACGTCAATTATTAACTATATCCTGTCCTTTATCACACTGAGGTGATCCCTGTGACCGGATGGCGTCACAGTCGCATGTTTCCCTGTGTTACAATGAGACACCAGGTTACTGTCAGGCAGAGTCGTGCTATTGGACAAAACCCACCAATCATTAACCAACTTGTTTGACTAGCCTGTGGTCATCCCAGTGGCGGGACGCTGACTATCTGTTACTCTCACTACCAGTGCCTGCCTGACGGAGGGAGCACAGAGGGGAAGTGGATCCAATCGCTGTCTGGGTCAACCATGGCAAGACTGATACGGGGTAAGAGTCACTCAGACGAATCACCCAAAAGAAACCAATCTTTTGATGTGTATCCGCTGTGAAAACATGCACCGAGTCTTGTCACTGGGACTCTATGGATATGTTTCTTTGTGTTGTATGTTAGCTACATCGTTTTCAGATAGTGTGCCTGCATGTTGACGCCCGTGTGCAGGCTAGCAGAACAATGGGGTATGACATCTGGGTCCGTTCACTGGTGCAGCTGGTCGTGCATTTTAATAACGTCTTTGTGGCTTTAAGTGTGTTTAAAAAACTGTCATGTTGCTTGAGTTTATTATGGCATCCAGTCTGTCTTCACGGGCGTGTGGGTTACGGTATAAAACAATTAAGATGCTGTGTTTGTCACGTTTAAAAGCAAAACATCAGTGCAGCACTGACAAAATAGATACCGCAAAAACATGGGTTCCCCCACACAGCACATGGGTTCCCACACACAGCATATGGGTTCCCCCACAAAGCACATGGGTTCCCCCACAAAGCACATGGGTTCCCACACACAGCACATGGGTTCCCACAAACAGCACATGGGTTCCCACACACAGCACATGGGTTCCCACACACAGCACATGGGTTCCCACACACAGTGCAGCCTATGGGACAGAGTTATGCACACGTAAATGTGTTTTCTGATCTTGAACTCGTGAACTTGAACTCGTGAACAGGGAAAAGGCAAGTTTCAGCAAACTATGTGTCTTTGGAGTGGAGACTGCAATGATAATATATTATTACACACTGAAGAAGGTGTGGAAACAATACATGGAAGAATCCGGAACACTAAGGTATAATCACAATTATGACTGGTTGACTGTCTGACTCTACTGACAGGAATCTTCCTTCTGATTGGTTTGGTTTTCACAATAGGACTCCTGTATCTAGCAGGTCTGGCAGCCAATCAGAGAAAGAGGAGATGTTTCAACTTTACAGCATTTATTGTATGAATATATTATTATTTCAATCTGAACAAGGTGACACGCACCAAGACCTCTTATCTATTCTCATCTAGCCTTTTGCAAAGCAAGAAACATTGAGGGAGGGATTATTTTAATAAACAGTTTATTTTAGGATGGAACCAATTTTACTTTTTGATTGTCTTGTGGTGTTTTAACTCAGATTAAAACCCATATGCAGATTAACTAGGTTAGCCTATATTCTTTTAATATCAAAAATGTGTGTTTGCTGGTCGGTAAAATGTATTGTTCAGCATCTGGGTTAAACAGGCCTCCAAACCAAATGAAAAAACATTGCAGGTCTGTAACACAACAAAGATGTGTAACACAACAAAGATCATCCTCAACAAACTGCTTCCACTGAAAAACCATCCTGTAGCTCGGTTTTTGTGCTTCGTCCTTCAAGCAAGCAATCCAAAACTCAATTAGTTGGCTGTACCCCCCCCCCCCACACACACACACACTGCATATAAATCTCCATTGTTCAACAACTGCAATGCGCCCTGCACTCTGTCCGTGTTCCTGGGGTGCCAGAAAACAATACACGCAGCGATCAGGCCCCTCGAGCGTCCCAAGGCAATGTCCCAATCTAATAGAAATGACAAACGCTGGCTGGGTGTGAGGCTTCCACCCCAACGGATCTATGATGACGGAGCGGAGTCATCTCCTGGCCGACCAGTGGGAGACGAACGTGTTAATGATGTTTCAGGTTATTAAAACAAATGTTCACATGCCGGGCGATAGCTGCTAAGTAACCATGACGATAACACTGTTGAGAAACTGTTAATGGAATTTAGACTGTAACCTCTAAGTCCAGGTCCAGGCCACAAGTCCGTGGGGGAAAGACGGAATAGAGGGTTTTGAGTTCATTGTTGAGCTAAAAAAGCCCACTGAAAAACACAGCCCGTATTGAGAAGTACTATTTTTACAATCCCCTTATCCAGGTGTATTAAACATTCCACAAGCTCTTATCAAAAGCTCTTATCAATTCCTAGTTTGTGCAGAAAACATGAGGCATAATGTAGAAAGGCAGTGAGGGCTTTAGCGGTTAGGGCATCTGTCTAGCATCCAAAGGGTCCCTGGTTCTAATAGCAGCTCCATGATAACAAGGAGTAGTGCAGGTTTACGGTTCCATGTCACAGACTTTACATTTGGCCACTTTTAGGACAAATCAAAGTAACATCTCTAATCTTGCCTGTTTGGCAAAGATTCTAGAGTCATTAGTGAATAAGAAACTGCAATCATTTTTAACGATTAACAATACTCTTTCCTGCATTCAATCTGGTTTCAGACCGAAACACAGTACCACTACGACCACAGTACCTGTTGTAAATGATATTGCTAATGACTTAGACAACAGTAAGTGCTGTGCCGCCATGTTTGTAGATTTGTCTAAAGCCTTGGACACTGTAGACCATGCAATACTTTTGGGTTAGCTGTCATCAATAGGACTAATAACAGATGCCTGTCGTTTGTTTGGTGACTATCTTAAGGATAGAGGTCAGGCTGTTTGGGTAAACGGCATCCAGTCGGAGCAACTGGAGTTGGTTAAAGGGGTCCCACAATGTTCTGTACTTGGTCCATTACTGTTTACTCTCTACATAAACAATATCGGTGATGAGATAATAAAGAGTAAAATTAATCTGTACGCTGACGACACTATCATGTACTCCATTGCTTCAATGGCTGACCAAGCATTACTGCAGCTGGAGACAGATTTTAAGAGACTACAAAGGTCTGTTTTACAACTTAAACTGAATTTAAACGCCAAGAGAACAAATGTTATGACTTTAAATAGGTCCAAATAGCTGGTTGAAAATATACTTGCACTAATGTGCTTAGATCGCTCCCAAATTAATCAAGTCTCTAAGTATAAATACATAGGAATATGGGCCCAGAGTGTCAATATTTTGTGTGGCCACCATCATTTTCCAGCACTGCCTTAACCCTCTTGGGCATGGAGTTCACCAGAGCTTCACAGGTTGCCACTGGAGTCCTCTTCCACTCCTCCATGACGACATCACGGAGCTGGTGGATGTTAGAGACCTTGCGCTCCTCCACCTTCCATTTGAGGATGCCGCACAGATGTTCAATAGGGTTTAGGTCTGGAGACATGCTTGGCCAGTCCATCACCTTTACCCTCAGCTTCTTTAGCAAGGCAGTGGTCGTCTTGGAGGTGTGTTTGGGGTCGTTATCATGTTGGAATACTGCCCTGCGGCCCAGTCTCCGAAGGGAGGGGATCATGCTCTGCTTCAGTTTGTCACAGTACATGTTGGCATTCATGGTTCCCTCAATGAACTGTAGCTCCCCAGTGCCGGCAGCACTCATTCAGCCACAGACCATGACACTCCCACCACCATGCTTGACTATAGGCAAGACACCCTTGTCTTTGTACTCCTCACCTGGTTGCCGTCACACACGCTTGACACCATCTGAATCAAATAAGTTCATCTTGGTCTCATCAGACCACAGGACATGGTTCCAGCAATCCATGTCCTTAGTATGCTTGTCTTCAGCAAACTGTTTGCGGGCTTTCTTGTGCATCATCTTTAGAAGAGGCTTACTTCTGGGCTGACAGCCATGCAGACCAATTTGATGCAGTGTGCGGCGTATGGCCTGAGCACTGACAGGCTGAACCCCCACCCCTTCAACCTCTGCAGCAATGCTGGCAGCACA
>JACXGI010007916.1:21371-35552 GCA_016801175.1 Esox masquinongy
AGACAACCTCTGGATATGACGCTGAGCATGTGCACTCAACTTCTTTGGTCGACCATGGCGAGGCCTGTTCTGAGTGGAACCTGTCCTGTTAAACCGCTGTATGGTCTTGGCCACCGTGCTGCAGCTCAGTTTCAGGGTCTTGGCAATCTTCTTATAGCCTAGGCCATCTTTATGTAGAGCAACAATTCTTTTTTTCAGAGAGTTCTTTGCCATGAGTTGCCATGTTGAACTTCCAGTGACCTGTATGAGGGAGTGTGAGAGCGATAACACCAAATTTAACATACCTGCTCCCCATTCACACCTGAGACCTTGTATCATTAACGAGTCACATGACACCGGGGAGGGAAAATGGCTAATTCGGCCCAATTTGGACATTTTCACTTAGGGGTGTACTCACTTTTGTTGCCAGCAGTTTAGACATTAATGGCTGTGTGTTGAGTTATTTTGAGGGGACAGCAAATGTACACTGTTATACAAGCTGTACACTCACTACTTTACATTGTAGCAAAGTGTAATTTCTTCAGTGTTGTCAAATGAAAAGATATAATCAAATATTTGCAAAAATGTGAGGGGTGTACTCACTTTTGTGAGATACTGTATTTGTCATCACTTATCAACATTAGAAATTTGACTCATAAAACCAGATCTCAAGACTGGATTACACTTGAGGCCCCTGCAATCTCCACAGAATTGGGCATGACTGCCTTTTCCTGTTACACCCCTTGCTTATGGAATAGTTTGCAGACCAAACTTAAACTGGGGTCTCTTGTCCCTCTTTCCCATTTTAAACATTTAATGGAGGATTTTTGTTTCTGTGTTGCTGGTAATGCACGTTCTGTGCTGTCAGGTGAATAACCTCTGTGTAAATATAACAACCTGCTATCTTGGTGTTTACTCTGATCATTTTACCTTAACTGAGTTTTATTTTTGTGTTTTACCCAAACAGATTTTTATTTTGGGTTGCCTGTCTTGTTTTGTCTGTTCTCTGTGTTTCTTTCTGTTGGTTTTTATCATTGAACCTAAACATGTATACGCAAGGCCCAGCTGTAAAAGAAACTTTGGTCTCAGTCTCAGTCACACAAATTTTGTGTGAGGTAAAAAGCCCTCCAAACTAGTTTATTTTTTAAAATGTATTTTAAGTTAAGAGTATTTCTAAATAGACCAATTAGTAGTGACAAGGGGACTAACATGTATGGATGTTCTCCAGTGGTCTTCAGTATTCTTAAGGCATTCTTTTAAGAGCTTCACTTGTAGTTTATTTTCTAAGTGGAAGCTTCACATTCAGCAGTTTTGGTCGACAATCTTCAACAAGCTGTAAAAATAACACATTTCTATATTTTTTAAAGGAACGTCTCCGCCCCCCCTCCCCAACCACCCTTCCTCCCAACATGCAGCCATCTGGAAAGCTGTCGGAGCGGGACTGCTGGGATTTCCTTATGGAGTACCTGGAGGTTTTCTGCTGTCCTCCACGCTAGCGGCGGCCAGAACGTGTGAGCTGGTCACATCCATGCGGACAGCTAAGGAAGAATCGCACTCATGGCTGCTCGACGGTTTGACTCTGCTGACAGGAATGGTGCTGCTGATCGGTTCGGTGCCTGTGATCGGAGGACTACTGTACCTAGCAGCGCTGGCGGCGTATCGGAGAATGAGGAGAATGTGGAGGGCTAGGGATAACGAACTATATGCCGCGGAGGTGGTGGTGGTGGGAGTCGCGGTCCTGCTTGGGATCCCTTTCATAAACGGATGTTTTGGACTCCTCATGGAGACGGCGATCGCACGCTCCGACATCCTGACTCTGTACAAGTGTTCGGCGGAGATGGCTGTGAGCGTGGCCTGCGTTCTGGCGTTACCCATGGCCGCGGCGTTCGCGGCCGGGGGGACGGAGGCCTTGGCGGCGATGCAGGACAGGTTTGGTTTAGGGGCGGTGGAGCTGGGGGCTGCGGCGGTTATAGGATGGGGTACATTAGGGGCCTTAGAGACGTGCCAGTCAGCGCTGGGTCAGTGGGGGACCGTGGGGGGAATGATGGGGCCGGCGGTGGCCGCAGGGGTGGCTCTGTCGGCCGGGGTCAGACGGGGCAGCAGCGGCTATGGGAAGGCAGGGAAAGTCGGGGCCATCCTAGGGGCAGCCCTGGGGGGTCTCTGTGTCTTTTGGTCTGGGACAGGTTCTCTGAGTTTTTCACTTAATTGATGGTGGTTTTGTAAGTCTTATTAGAGCGGGGTGCTATACATTTATCGTAGCATGCTGTGTTTTTTTCCATGATCATTTAAACTACTACCTGTCTGATTGTCGGAGCTATGTATTGTCTTATTAACATTCGCCCATGACCTGACTCCTAGGTGGATGTAGTCTAACTTCATGGGTCTGATTTATTTCATGTTCTACCATTTTAAAATATAAAGACAAGTTCATTAAATTTGACTGTAAGCTATTTTGGTGACAGTGAGGAAAGACAGAGGTGTGAGGCCACACCCCTCACATTCTAGTGAGGCCACACCCCTCACATTCTAGTGAGGCCACACCCCTAACACTTCTACTGAGGCCACACCACTCACACTTCTACTGAGGTGGCTCCCTGTGACAGGGCGACAACACTGTCACTAGTACCTCACTGACTATAGAAGTACGCTTCATTAACAGGAGGATAACAGAGGCCAGTGGGTCCAGTTAGTTTCCATGTCAACAATGGAAACCTCAGACCAGTGCTTCTCAAACTGGGGTCCGTGGTCCGTGTTGTGTAACCAGGGGATTATAAATGTCCCTGAAAGTGCACTGATCAAGCAGCTCACAGGTGAAGCCTGTTGGTGCATGCTGCAAAATGTAATTCAAAACGAACGTATCCCCTTGCTTTCTCTATGTGGCTGCTGTATTGTGCTTCATGATTGGCAGAATCACCTCAGGTTAATCTTTTCTGCGCCGAGCCGAGCTAGAAGCTACAGTAGCTACCTAGCAGCTATCATGGACAGATGTTTGAAGAATACTTGCCCTTCTTCAAGTACTTGTAGAGGATCACATGACGTGGAAGGCAGACAGACTGTCTGAGAACATACAACAGTTACATTGAATATGGTTTAGTTGAGAACAGTGACGCCAAACCAAAATGTGTCATGAGACGATGGAGTTGGCATAACTGACCTGCTAACAAAGCATCCCAAACTGTTGGAAAAAGACTAAATTACTTAAACGCTTCAAAGACTCCCTGCATCAGAGACAGGAAGAGACAGAAAAAACTGTCAATCACACTGTTCAAAAGTTCAAGGACATTACACACACACACACACAGACACACACACGCACACACAGAATTACATGTGCTTGCTTACATACGCCCGAGGACACACCCCAGATGAATGGGCATCGATGAGGGAATTTCCCTGGACAAAAACACAGGGAATTTCCAGAGTAAAAGCTGAGTAAGGAAGAGGTTGGGCAACTGTCTGTGCCACCATCAGATGAAGGTAACTCAAATAAACGAGATAACTGGCGAGGGACATTTGAGTTTTGTTGGGTGAATTCAAGTTCAAGCCTCTGGGTTCAATCCACTAACGCCTGACAACGCTGACACAATGTAGAAGGGAAATGTAATTACAGATGTATGACAGTTGGAATTAGGCCTAGACAGAGATGAGGATTATGGGTCAAGAGCGACATTTTGGGGAAGATGTGCTGGAACATAAATCTAATGAGATTAGGTTTGGCTAGAAAATGAGGGCGTTGAGTGAGAGGGGAGAAAGGTCTGATTGATCTTTGTCGATTTTGTGTTATCGATTGTTTTTTTAGATTAGAAATGTGATTTTGATCTTTTAACTTTCTATGAACTTTGTTAAGTAGATCTTAAGTATGACTGATTAGAATCCTTTCAATTATGGTTGTTTTTACTTGTTTTTTATTTATTTTTTCGTTTTTCAAGTTTCACATATTTATGCAAGACACGATTTTGTCTGACGGGGTAGACAAATCTATTATGTTGTTTTATTAGCTAAGATCTGTTTTCCTGTAAATAAAAGGAAGTGCTTCTCATCTGTTGGTATTAGACAAATAACTGTGTACTTATTCCGTAAAGGGGGTTTGCGAGAAATACGCCAGAAACATCCTATAAACATGTATATGTATTTATCATGTGATATTTGTGTCATCAAGCAAACATGGAACTCTCTGCCCCGTTGGAATGTAGAAAACATGTTGAGTCACTGTTCCAATCTGTTTTACCTGTGTTCTCCTAAGAGGTTCTCAGATTGTGTATTTTCAGATTTGGTTAGTTGGTTGAAACTAGGGACTGGGCATCTGGAAATAAATGAACCAAGAGCCATGTTACTGCATTACCATTAGTAGGAGGTCTAGAAGTGATGGCAGGAGTACCTGCTCTTTCCTACAACACGTCTTGACGGGTCGTCGTATTCCACATGGACAGCGATGGAGACAAAGCGGTTGGCAGTGAGAGGCCGGCCATCCCATCCAGTTAATGATTAGACACTATAACAGCTGATGGTCAGTAACATGGCGACACTGATTCACACAGACAATGTGTTTCTGAGGCTGATGTTTGGAATGGCAGGCACACACACACATGGGTGGTTATTAAAGAAAGTTCACACACGCCCAAGCAAAATGAATAGTACATTTATTTGAGCTTCAGTGTGGCCACTGAAATGTTGTCCTCGTATCAACCTTGCGTGTATTGTGGATGCTGGTGTATTTTAGTTTTTAAGTCAGTGTTGTTTGTGTTACAGGCCATGACGTGGTTTGTGGTTTCTGACAAACGGGGTAAGAGCCGCAATGAGCACACGACAACACGGTCGGTTACAGCTACACCATCCTGGAACTCAAAGTCAAACAAAATAAATATTTGTAGAGCCTCAGAGAGTGGGTAAAAGACACCCATCATTACCTCCAGCGGTCATGGTGGTGTGTATTACCAGATATAAAAATGAAACAAGTTGGCTATTGTGTCACAGAATGTATGAACATTCCAGGCTCCGAAGCAGCACAACCTGCTCAACCTCATTCTCAGGTCGAGTCCCAAATGGAAGCCTATGGCCTTGTCAGTGCACCTCTTTTGAGACAACGTTCCAGTATTTGGGGTGTATACCCAGGTGCTGTCTGGCAAACATCAGTCATGTTTTGACATTTTTTGAGAGCACAGGCTTCTTCCTTCTCCTTGCAGGCCAGGTTTGTGCCGTCTCTTTGTGACAGTTGACTTAAGTGCTTCGATACTGTATATTCCGTGATGTTACTCTGGGTGTCTTAGGAGCTTCTCTTGGTCATCTCTTGGGCTGAGTTTGGTGGGGCATCCTGTCATATGTAGATTGCACGTGGCATGGAATTTTCTCAATTTCTGGTTGATGTTTTGGACAGTGATGTACTTAGAAATGGCATTGTAACCTTTCTCTTAATCTCATGGGATGTGTTACCACACACCCATATGGTTAATACCAAACCACACCAAGTTTCTTATCTCTATGGTAAGCTGGCCCCTCACAAGTTACTCTCTAAGGAGTTTCTGATCATTTACACCTGTTTTGGTGCACCTGATTATAATTCTAGCCATGTTATGTGATGGTAAAGGCAGAGATGTAATAACCTTTTAATCATCGGGAAACTGCATTTCTTTTTACTTTAATTGCATGAATGGTTGGAGAGTTGAATAGTTTCGGTGTGATTTGTGACACTGGATTAACTTTATCGACTAACGTGGTTGGAACGTGGTTCCAAATTTCCCAGGTGGTGTACTTACTTGCTCAGATGACAGTAAATATGGCTCACAAACATACATATTTCTCCTACGATGAATTCCTGTCACAAGGCAGTGACGCTGTAAGTCTTACCTCCAGTGGGATCCCTATCAGTCAGACAGAGAAGCAGGTCT
Source organism: Esox masquinongy (assembly GCA_016801175.1). NCBI lineage: Eukaryota > Metazoa > Chordata > Actinopteri > Esociformes > Esocidae > Esox > Esox masquinongy. The sequence continues at coordinate 27,236 of JACXGI010007916.1, forward strand.
TATTGACAGCAACAGATGCAGGCAGATCCAGTTACTCTCCGTATCGGCAATGGCAACACTGGAAAATCAGGGTAAGAGCCGCACGCAGCCACATAACGAGTTGGACATTTATAATACACCTTCATGCCGTGTTCATCTTCAGGCGTACTCTGATTACAACACAGTCTCAGAGTTTGGGCAGCAGCAAGTGGCAACAGATGTTATTAGTGTTTTTATGGTGGAGGTTTAAAAATTCTGGGACAGGGTTATCGCGATGCGACGGGCGGGTGACCCAAACAGACCCTTATTCCCTACACAGTTCACCACTTCTGACAGGAGTCCTATGGGTACTGGTAAAAAGTAGTGCGCTGCTTATGGTATAGGGTGCTTTTTGGGAGCCCTGCTCAGTGTCATCTCTGTGATCCAGCCACTGTACATCCGTTCAGCTAAACACCGACCACTGGTTGGTCGGCAACCTCCTGTGAGGTTTCCGTTACCATGGCTGGATCGTGTTCACTGATTTGTGACTGTGATTGAGAAGCTTTACCCGGGCTACAGACCCTGAAGCCAGAGATGACAGGACCTGGTTATATCACGTTGGACTTAACATTTCCTTCACAGCCATTTGTGTCCCGTGAGACACCTTGGTTGTCTGGTAGCACGGTGCCATCTGAGTTGTGTTAAATACATTGCGATTGACTTGTTAACTAATAACCAACAACCTATTTCCTGTTCTCTTCCTTTCTTCTCCCAATTCCCTTGCTTCCACCACACACACACACACACACACACACACACACACACACACACACATGCACACACACACATATGTGGTGATCTGAAGGCAGGCTGCTGGGATTCATTTCCGGTGCGCCTGGAGGCTATCTGCTGTCTTCCACCCTGACAGCAGTACGAGGAGGTGACATCGAGTCCCTTAAGGAATCATATCTCAGGGAGGACTCAGACTCCCAAACGGATCATTTGGTTCCTACCCTGCATCTCTGTGTATCTGGTGATAATGTTTCTTCCCGCGATTGCAAAGCGAATCCAGAGCAGTGTCTCCATGGCAATCAGGAGAGCGAGGGAGACCGAACGGAACACCTCGGCGGTGGCAGCCGCGGTGACGACCGCTCTCGTACGGAACACTCTCGTGTTCGGAGCTTTGGGACTGCTTGCGGAAGCAGCCCTTCGAAGGCTGCCCGGCGCGCCCACAGTGTACACGCGTCTCGGGAACGTGTTTGTGAAGATAGCGTTCGCTTTCCTGTTGCCTGTCGTGGCGTTCGCAGCAGCGCTGTCGGCGCCGTTCGGCATGGAAACGGTAACACTGGTAACGGCGGCAGGAGTAGGCGGAGTTCTGCTGGCGGCGCTGACGTGTCAGTCCACACTGGGTCCGTGGGGGACTGTGTGGGCTCTGAACGGCCCAGCCGGGGCCGCCGGCTTGGCTCTGTCGGCCGGACTGATGTGGACCCAAAGCAGCTACGGGCGGGTGGGGAGGAGCTGGGCAACGCTGGGGGCGTTCTGTTTTGGCTGCCTCGGACTGAGGGACAATTTTGTCTTGTCACCGTTTGCCTTGTTGTTCTTTGTTTCCTGGTGCTGCGGGATGATGCTGATCACGATAATACCACTGGCTGTGGAAGAGTCGGCCAGACCCGGTTGTCATAGACTTGGCTGCACTCACATCAGGGACATTGTGATCTAGGGTTTTCTTTATTGTCTTTTTCTTGCCCGAGTAAATATTTCCTGGTTAAAGTGCATTTGTATAGACACTATGATTTCCAGGGGGAATTAATGCAAATGCTGAGTTGCTTTAATTTACTGTGTTGGGTTTTGGTTTAGCTTGTTAGGGAATGGATCATGTATACTTTATTTTCCATATATTGTTAAACAAACTATATATAAAAATATATTTCAGTAACTGCTCAACATGTCTAGTAAAATGATGTATAAAAAAAAGTCACATTGTCAGCTGTTGTAAAACGGTGTCTGATTAAAGATAAACACATTCAAAATTTAAAGCGGATTAACGCAAATTTCCTTAACTAATACCATCTTCATACACTAAATGGGTTAAAGTGAATAACTGAATCAGTGGAGGCCCCCTGGACGTCAGGGGCCCTGGGGTTGGGGCTCTGCGTGCTGCTCTGGAATTTGGCCACCATGTCTGTTTGGTTTAGACAACGCATCAGCCATCTAACGGGCTAACTGAGCTAGCATCAGTAACTGAGATGAAAACAGAAAAACAAATGATTAGGCTAATGTCAGGGCTTAACTTAAATGTGTGTGTGTGTACTGTTTAGTACTGAAACAGCCTACCAGGTATGGGTGTGTGTGCGTGGATGTGTCAGTCTACGCTGCTCTAACCAGAAGCTTAAGTGTCTGTGTGTGTGCACGCGTAGGTACATCGACACGTGTGTGTGTGTGTGTGTGTGTGTGTGTGTGTGTGTGTGTGTGTGCATATCCAAATGCATTCAATTGTGTGAGTTAACTAGAATGTGTGTGCGAGCCCAACTCCCAGGGTGCACTGCTGTAACCACAAGGCCTTCCGCTCTCGCTCTTCCCTTGCTTTTGCCTGAGAGACGTTACTAGGCAACCTCAACCCAAAAAGTCCCTGTAGTTGCACAGTTCATGGGCAGGATGTTTCAACAGACCCCGATACCTTTAACCAAACCTATGATTTGTTTATCAACGAGTGCTCCAGTCCACCAGTTACACGGATGAATCCGCTAATATGTTAGAAAATTACCAGATGGAAAAACACTTGCCATTTGTTTCAGTTAAAGACACATTATTTAGACTTGGTTGCATTGTTATATAAGTAAATGTAAATGATATACCTACATTTCTTTTAGAAAATATTTTAGGTACAAAACCAATTCTAAAATGCAGAATTCCTATTGTTCAATTGAAGCTTCATTGGCAACAATCTCTCCTCATTAGCCACGGTGCATCAACCCCGTTGCTGCTTGCTCTTTGGGGTTTCTTCAGGATATTTGTAAAAGCCTCTGTCAAAACCGCTGATGTAAAAAGGCCTTAATAAAATACATTTGATTGATTGAGTTGAATGTGTCGTTGCTGTAATTCAGCCTACATCCACACGGTGGCGCCTGTGAGCTCAACACCGGTTGTTAGCCTGACCAGCGCTCTCCTCCATGCGCGTCAGTTCCCCGAATAACATCCTGGTCGGGACAGGAACTACTGAACCCGACGAATTGGCACGTGCACATGCTCTTTTAAGGAAGGCCACACCCCCTGAGTTAGACTGTGGTCACGTGGAAATGACACAGTTGCCAGTATATTAGTTACGGACTGTCTTCTGCTGTCAAACAGAAGCACGCTTCATTAACAGGAGGACAGCTACTGAGGCTGGTAGATCCAGTTACTCCTCATAGCAACAATGGAAACTCCAGGAAGTCAGGGTTAGAACTATAATGAGCAGAGTCGCTGAAGCTTTTAAGATAAAACAGGATCCTTCCTGACGTCCTTTGTAAAATGTTCTTTGTCTATCAAGCCACACTCCTTAATCGGTGCACAAGGTAAGACAGTGGGAACAGTCAATGGCACTACTTTTTAACAGTGTGGAAGCAAATAATGACAGTGTGCCAGCTTTTAACAGAAATGGTGTTGGTAATAAAATTCAAATAAGTGGTCTCTATTTCTGTTTGAATAATAGCAGACATGAATGTAATATGCTGGAATGTCTTTCACCATTTTCAAAGTCACAGTTAAAAACGAAATCATTCAGTCCAACAACCAGCTAGACATTCTCTGGCACCAGACAGAACCCTATAATCCAGTTGGTATGAGACACTTCCTGGAATACATTAAGTTACCATCACTGGATCGTGTTTACTGAAGACCCCTTTAAGGACACTCTCTGTGAGTAGAAGTTGAGGATGTTGATGGATGGAGGCAGTCTCTCGCCAAACAGATGCTACATCTGTAGCGTATTTACTGGAAATCCCCGCTGATTCTCCCTGAGACTTTGCCACCCTGAAGATCAGTTAGTGTGGTAATTTAATTCAACTGTTATTCATAGTGCTTAGTGCCAGACGTCATATAACAACTACATATAACCACAAGTCAACGCTAGGCGTGTCAGGTTAAAGATATCTGCTACCTTAATAGACACGAAACCAAAGATTAAAGCGGCTGTCCTGATAATTTCTTGTCACCCAGATGTTGCACGATAATGTCAATAATTTACAACCACTTTAAACTTGTGACATTATTGTACATCTGTGCGAGAGGGAATAACAGAGTCCTTCTTCCTGTTCACTCATTGGGCAATGATTACAACCAGGCGTAGATAATCTGGCTAGATTAATTCATGTTAGCTGAAATGCGGATAGATTTAAGTGTCACAGAATGACATCACAACCACTGCTAATGCCTCAAGGGTCCCTTCTGATTGGTCAGCCCTACAAACAAACTCCTCCCTCTCCTCCTCACCTGTATCCATCTATGAAGCTGGCGTTGATGTAGTCCGACCCCTCCACCCCTCTGATTGGCTGCAAGCACACCCTGGTGGTCTCGTATGGCATGATGTTGACCAGGCGGTTCTTGAACTTGTTGCACGGCAGGTTGGCACTGACGAACCGGGATGTGTGGGCCTTGGCACTGGCCAGTCTCTGTGGAGGGTCGGGAAACCACATGGGGGTTGTTATAATGCACGAGAGGAGGAAGGAACAGCGGAAAAGAAGAGAAGAGAGGAATGAACAGGGGAAAAGAAGAGAAGAGAGGAATGAACAGGGGAGGAGAAGAGAAGAGAGGAATGAAGAAAAGAGAAGAGTGGGGAGGAATGAAGAGAGAAGAGGAAGGAAGAAGGGAGAAGAGAGGAGAGGAAAACCACAGTCTCCACACACACACACACGCACACACACAAACTCACAGACATGTGCACACACGCACACACACAAACTCACAGACATGTGCACACACGTCTACGTACACAAACTCACAGACATGTGCACACACGTCTACGTACACAAACTCACAGACATGTGCACACACGTCTACGTACACAAACTCCCACGCGGTCTGACCGTTAGTTGACTGGTGTATCGAAAAAAATAAAATAACAAATAGACAGAGGAAGCCACAAATCAATACAACACTGAGATCTCTGGAACACAACCTTTCAGTGTTCCAAGAGCAGAACCACAGAACTATAGAACCTTTAGAACAGGTCTGTCAAACTCATTTTGAGGCAGCATTCAGGCTGTATTGAATGTGTCTTTACTGTCAGAATTTGATCAAAAGTTTTTAGTTTTTTGGACATGACATGTCATTCGGTATTAGAAAGGAGGACAGTGTAAAGAAACTATATTTAATTGTTTTCCATTTTAATCAAATCCTAAGTGTGTTAGACACCACACTTTAGAACATTCTGGAATAAACATCTAAGAACAGAACCTTTAGAACGTACCTTGAACTCCAGTTCCATGCCAGTGACGTTCTCCACGGGTTCTATCTGTGTCAGTCTCTGGATGTAGGCGTAAAGCTTCCTCGCTGGAACCTCGGTGTTGCCACAGGCGACGGCCTCCAGCAGCGCATCGTGAATGAAGGCGTACTGATCTTCCGTCTGCACCATGTAGTTTCTCTGGGACCTGGATTCGTTCAACAGAGACTAATTGGATTCCTTCCTGTTCCATTTGGATGTACAGTATACATTTTTTGTCTCTTCTAAACAAACGCTTGCCTTACGGCATCTTTAACACATTCATTAAAGTCGGGTGTCACAGCTTTCCTCTTCCAAAGAGGCAACTGCAGGAAAGGTTGGTGGGTCTTTATTAACGTGGCCGGCTCAAGCCATTTAGCGCCAACAGGCCGCCCTCCCCGCTCTCACAAGAACATCTACCGAGGAAGCTTACGGTTCCTTCAGAACATCTGACATTATTACGCGAAAGAGGGAACAGCTGGTTTTGGTCTACAAACATTGCCGTCACTGCTTACTGGTCCCACCCGCCGAGCCCCATCACAAATGTTTTTACAGTGTATTTCTGTGGGGCGGTGCATTGGGTGGGCCAGCCCCTTTAGGAGTAAATTATCTCAGCTTCCTGTTCAATCTTTGCAGGTGCAGAACAGAATATTAATGTCAGTTTACCTCATAAGGGTCACGTGACCATAGATGTCGACAGTCTTCTCGTGTTTGATTCGTTCCACCATGGCATCAATCACGATGAAACAGCCAGTCCGGCCAACTCCAGCGCTAAGGAGGGAGGGAGCACAACATGAACGGTAACCCTAATATAATAAAATGTACATAGTCAAGAAAAGTTAACACAATGTGTAAAATGGAACAGAACTATTAATAACAAAAGGCGCGGGCAACTTAACTGTTTAATTTTCTTCAAAATCTGTTATTAAATTTATTTAATATGTACAATAATCACCAAAAAATAGTTATTTTGATAAATGTTGCTTCAATCGTTTTGCCCTTTAAAATTTCTGGGATTTTCTAGACGGGATCGAAACATGTACATGTCAGTTAGTTAGATTGGGATTGATCAGCAACAGTCTGTAAACAATTTCCTCTTTTTCTGAAATGTTTAGCTAGCGAGTGTGTTGCCAGATTTTGGTGTAATCCATGGATGCACAAAAGGAAAGGGACTTTATTCAGCTCCCCAAATACCCAGGAATCACAGAGAAATGGATTGAAGGGCCTTTATTCAAAACCCACACACACACACACATACACACACACACAAACAAACACAAGCATGAGCAGAGACACACAAAATCACACACATCGCACTTATGCTTGCATTTAAATACACACACACACACACACACACAGACACACACACACACACACACACTCCTGTTTCAAGTCTAAACCCAGATCTCAGGAGAGAGAGACTGAATGATTAAAGAAAGAAGCTAATTTAATTCACCAATAATCCCATTACACTCCATCTTACTGGCAGGTTTCCCTCTCAGTCTTTCTCTGATCCACACACACACACACGCACACTCACACACACACATGCGCCCACGCACGCACGCACACACACGGACTGCCGAGTGACTGTTCTATTGTCAGTTTCATTCCACAGAGAGACCCCTGTCTTCCAGGAAGGCAATGGTTCCACGTCAGTTTGGATACGGGGGCACGAGCCGACCCGGACGACTTTGCAACGACGGAGTTACTGAAGCACAGCGGACGGAACATTCCGGAACCCAACATTTGCACTGGCGTGTGACGCTTAGAAAGTCCAATGGAAACCATGAGGCTTGTGGGTGTCTCTAGCTGTCGGTGGGTTGTGATTCTGCAGCCGGACTGCAGCTACACTCTCACATGCAGACACTGTCCTGAGGAGAGAACCTTTAGAAGGACAGCAGCTACACTCTCACATGCAGACACTGTCCTGAGGAGAGAACCTTTAGAAGGACAGCAGCTACACTCTCACATGCAGACACTGTCCTGAGGAGAGAACCTTTAGAAGGACAGCAGCTACACTCTCACATACAGACACTGTCCTGAGGAGAGAACCTTTAGTCGGACAGCAGCTACAGTCTCACATACAGACACTGTCCTGAGGAGAGAACCTTTAGCCAGACAGATGTGGTCTGAGCATTTGGTCTGGGTAGAGGCACTCTTGCGTCAAACATTCCGCGCGCAGAAAAGTTCCAGGGTGACATCGACGCAGGACAAACGAACGTGTCACCCGACGGCATCCCAATCTGGCTCTGTAAACGGACACGATCATTTCTGAGAGCCGGCTGATGTTCGTGATAAACCTGGTCAGTGAATGAAGACTTCTAAATAATGGTACAGTGTGGGCAGAGACTGTGATATACAAAAGACTATGTCTTCATGTGACACATCCATCAGCATGCGTGAACACTCACGCTCACACACACACACCTGCAGTGTACGACCATTGGCCCGGCTTCTGGAGGGTTGCACGCCTTGACCCGGCGTAGGAAGGCCAGGAAGGGGGTAGGGTGCTCGGGTACTCCGTGGTCTGGCCACGCCGTGAACTGGAAGTGACGAACCTCGCGCTTCTCATTGGAACCGCTCTGGAGGCCGGCAGAGGGTTAGGAAGAGGTTGACACACACACACACACACGTTAAATATTTGATCAGAAACCCCCGAACCAAATGTGTCAGTGAAGATAGGATGTGTAAACGTGTCTGTCTCCTAACCAAATGTGTCAGTGAAGATAGGATGTGTAAACGTGTCCGTCTCCTAACCAAATGTGTCAGTGAAGATAGGATGTGTAAACGTGTCCGTCTCCTAACCAAATGTGTCAGTGAAGATAGGATGTGTAAACGTGTCCGTCTCCTAACCAAATGTGTCAGTGAAGATAGGATGTGTAAACGTGTCCGTCTCCT
>JACXGI010007917.1:0-19513 GCA_016801175.1 Esox masquinongy
AGACAGTACACTACAATACCGAAAAGCACTCATATCTGCTCGATCAGCTTATTTCTCCAACCTGATTGAGGTGAACAAAAACAATCCAAAATTTATCTTCGATACGGTTGCAAAGTTAACAAAAAATAAACGCTCAACAAGTGAAGTGGGTCTTCGTTTTAGCTGTAATGAATACATGAACTACTTTGATGAAAAGATCATCACCATTAGAAAACAAATAACTGACTCCTCCTTAAATAGATATAGTCCCCAAAATCTCAGTTGTCCTGAGAATGTCCTTTACCTCCCTGACCAGGTGTCAATGGGGACACTTGAATTTTTTGATCCCGTATCGCTCGACACATTCACTAAATTTGTAATGCGTTCTAAACCCACAAATTGTCAGCTAGACCCGATTCCAACAAAATTATTTGAGGAGCTATTTCCTGTGCTAGGTCAGCCAATGTTGAACATAATAAATTGCTCCCTTTCCTCCAGATGTGTACCAAACTCACTCAAAATTAAAAATTAAGCCTCTTCTAAAAAAATAAAATCTGGATCCTGACATATTAAACAATTATAGGCCAATATCGAACCTCCCGTTCCTCTCAAAAATCTAATGGCCTCAGACAAAGGTTTCGCATCCGTCCTGTTGCTTCTTGATCTTAGTGCTGCTTTTGACACTATTGATCACTCCCTTCTCTTAGAGAGACTGGAAACCCATATTGGGCTACGTGGACATGTTCTAGCCTGGTTTAAATCTTATTTATCTGAAAGAAGATATCAGTTCATATGTGTGGATGGCATATCCTCTGTCAAATCAAAGTTATGTTTTGGTGCTCCTCAAGGCTCGGTTCTGGACCCATTATTGTTCTCACTATATATGCTGCCTCTGGGTGATGTAATCCGGAATCACAATGTCAGTTTTCACTGTTATGCTGATGACAGTTATATATTTCAATGAAGCATGGAGAAGCCCCAAAATTAGCTACTTTGGAAGCAAGCGTTTCAGATATTAGGAAGTGGATGACAGAGAACTTCTTGCTTTTAAACTCAAGAAAAACAGAAATGCTTGTTTTAGGATCCAAGAAACAAAGAGCTTTGTTGGCAGATCTCACTGTGAACCTCGACGGCTGCATGGTTGTATCCCAAAAAACTGTAAGAACCCTTGACCCTGACCTCTCCTTTGATGAACATATAAAATATGTCTAAAGAGTTGCTTATTTTCATCTTCGAAACTTTGCAAAAATCAGAAACTTTCTATCAAAAACTGATGCAGGAAAACTAATCCATGCTTTTGTTACTTTTAGATTAGATTACCTCAATGCTCTTCTTTCCGGTTACCCTGACAAATCAATAAATAAACTTAAATTAGTGCTGCACACGGCTGCTAGAATCCTAACTAGAACAAAAAAATGTGAACACATTATTCCAGTACTAGCCTCTTTACACTGGCTGCCTGTTAGGGTTAGGGCTGATTTTGAGGTTTTATTGTTAACCTATAAATCAATACATGGACTTGCTCCTACGTACCTCGCTGAAATGATCCTGCCATACATACCTACACGTAACCTTAGCTCACAAGATGCAGGCCTTTTAATTGTACCTAGAATTTCTAAACAAACAGCCGGAGGCAGGGCCTTTTCTCATAGAGCTCCACTACTGTGGAATGATTTGCCAATTAAGGAATGCAAACTCAGTGCAAACTTTCAAGTGTCTACTAAAGACTCATCTCTACAGCATGGTCTATGAATAAGTGTAGTCTGGCCCGGGGCATGAAGGTGACCAGAAAGGCTTGATACTGTCCACCCTTGCTGTCTTGCCAGGTGGGCTCTCATCGCCACTGGGATGCCCTCCCTTCAATGCCATTTGGGGTTGGAGTCCCTGGCTTGTTGTTGTCTCTCTGTTGCGCACTTGTGCAATTGGGCTTTACTCTGCTGGCAATACTCGGCCCTCATTCAGGGTGGTTGCGGTTGGTGGGTGTCCCTTTGGTTGATGCTTGGCAATGTGGGTGGATTGATTTCCTGCCTGTTGGGCCCTGTCCGGGGCCTCCCCCAGATAGGGGGAGTGTCACCAGTGTCACCAGACCCCCCTGTCTCAGCCCCAAGGTCTTATGCTGCTATATTATTGTGCTGGGGGAGTAGGGTCAGTTCTCCTTCTCCACTATAAATCCTTGTAGATCTAAGGAATGCATTTTCTAAATTTTCCCTGTCTCCTGCCGTTTTAAACTTAGGAGGACATGAGGTCCTGGCCCACACCTGAGGAGTACCAGGCTTGAAAGACCCGTTGCTATCCCTGTCCAAAGTCCTCCTGGTTGTGTTGCAGATCAAGACGATACCTGACAATTTCAGCTGCCACTGTGCTGACACCTCCCCCTCCCCGTGTTGTCCCTGTCCTTTAAATAGACTGGACTCAGCCCACATGAATTTATTAATTATTACAATTTGTACTCTTAATATGTTCACCCGGCACAGCCAGAAGAGGACTGGTCACCCCTCTGAGCCTGGGTCCTCTCCAGGTTTCTTCCTAAATTTCGGCCTTCTTAGGGAGTTTTTCCTAGCCACTGAAATTCAACACTACTGTTGTTTGCTCCTTGGGGTTTAAGGTCGGGTGTTTTGTAAAAGCACTTCGTGACAACTGCTGATGTAAAAAGTGCTTTATAAATAAATTTGATTGATAAATTGGATAGAATATGTGCCCACTGAGCACAATCCAGCTGACCACGCATCCAGGTCAGTTTTAGCGTCACTCCTTGCTGAGACTACATGGCTCACTGGTCCGGCCTTCCTCCACAAACCCTCTGTTGGTCAATCAGAAAACAGAACTCGTTTGAACTCGTGAATCCAGAGTTAGATGCAGAAATACGGCCTCAGGTGTCAAGCTTCAAAACTCAAGCCAAAGAGAGAACCCTCACTTCTGAATGCTTCAAACAGTTCTCCAGCTGGAGGAATCCCATAATTCTACCTTGGCAGAGTCATGTCTCAATACTTTTGGTCCGGCACTACCACAACCAGGTAAAACATCAAGGCCGTCACTTCACAAAAGGCGCTATTAGGGCAGCAGGCTTGTGGATCATCAGTGGCAAAAGGCTTATCAGCTCTGTTCTTCACGGTTGCATCATTTGTCGAAAGCTCCATGGCAAAATGGAAGAACAGCAAATGGCAGATCTTCCGCAAGAACGCCTTTGCGCAGCTCCTCCGTTCACTTTCGTAGGGCTGGACGTCTTCGGCCCCTGGAATGTCACTGCACGCAGAACAAGAGGAGGACGCCCAAAGTAAACGCTGGGCGGTTATGTTCACTTGTATGAGCACCAGAGCAGTCCATATTGAAGTGATAGAAACCATGGACACGTCAAGCTGCATCAACGTGCTCAGAAGGTTCTTTGCAATCTGTGGGCCAGCAAAACAACTCAGGTCGGATTGCGGAACCAACTTCTTTGGACCAAGTAATGAGCTAGGATTGAAAAGGGAATCACAAGAAGCCACAGTTCAGAGGTACTTAAGCGAACGTGGCTGCGCATGGGAATTCAACCCTCCACACTCTTCACATATGGGCGGAGCTTGGAGCGTATGATTGGAGTTGCACGCAGAATCCTCGACTCCATGATGCTACAAGGGCCCTCACACATCTCGCATGAAGTCCTGTGGACCTTCATGGCTGAGGTCACCGCCATCATCAATGCCAGACCTCTTGTTCCAGTCTCAACAGATCCTGAGTAGCCACTCATCCTGACGCCTGCAATGCTTCTAACACAGAAAGATGGTAGGCCTCTTATTCCGCCAGGAGATTTAATCGACAGGGATCTCTTCGAGAAGCAATGGAGGCAAGTGCTGAGCCTTGCCAGCAAGTTCTGGTCTCGTTGGAAGACTGAATACCTACCAACCCTGCAGAGTCGACGAAAGTGGAAGGAAACATGCTGCAATCTTTAGACGGGGGACCTGGTGCTGTTAAAGGACAGTCAAGTTTCTCGCAACGAGTGGCCCATAGCGCTGATCACTTCGGCCACACCTGGAAAAGATGGCAAGGTACGGAAGGTGGAACTGAGGACGTCTCAAGGTAACACCAGAACGTTTTTAAGGCCCATTTCAGAAGTTTTTTCTTTTTCTGCCTAAAGAGGACTGATGTATTGACTATCATGGGTCGTTTAGTTAAGAATGGCATCTCATAGATGCCAGGCGGGGCGTGTTCTGCCTTGCATTTAATGCAGTCCACTATTTCTTGCCCTAGCAGCCTCTGCTGGCCGATATTATTTTTGTTCTTTGTGCACTTTAACCTACCAAACCAGGAAATGTTCATTTTAGTCACAATTTTGCCTCATGTAAAGTACTCACTACATATCAATCTGTTCTTGTGCCTTGCGTAGCATTGCCTGTGAGTATTTAGTTGCATCTTAAGTTCATCTTACAATATAAAGTTATATTGTGTGTCGATCATGTTTTAGTTAAGCATAATTATTCTGTGTGCTGTCTAGATACCAGCCCAGCTGAAGCTGTTTAGCATTTAACATCATATTTTGATGGTGGTGTATTTACTTGCCATAAAAACAACGTATTTGAGTATGATTACTACTGCCATGTTAATTAGTAGTATATTTCAAATGCCGATTTGCATGTTAAGGACAGATGTATTTTGATTGCATTCTGTTTTGTTTATTTTACAGTTTCATTCCTTTATCATTTTTATGTTTTATGAGTCTTCAATAATCCTGGAACTAGAAAGCTATTTCCTGACTCTAGTGACATCAGTGATAGATGTTGGGCTGTCTGTCTTATTTCGGTTAAGAAACACCCTGAGGAGGACAGTTCAATACTCTTTGAAGTTGGCTGATATTTCAATTTGTTTTCAGACAAAATTAATCAAAGCTTGAGTGCGGCATTTAGAGACTTAATTAACTCTAAATGAGTTTGTATATTTTGTGTACACTGATGAGCCAAAACATTATGATCACCTGGCTAATATGCTGTTGGACCTCAGCGTGCCGCAAAAACAGTGCCGACTCGCTGAGGGATGGACTCTACAAGACCACTGTGGTATCTGGCACCAATACATTAGCAACAGATCCTTTAAATCCTGTAAGTTGCGAGGTGGAGCCACAGCAATGTGTGCCATGTGTGTGGAATTCCACTGACAAGAAGGGGTGTACCTGGTCTGCTGTGATGTTTAGGCAGGTGGTACTTGTCAAATTCTCCCTCAGTGCATCCTGGTGCCATCACTTCCCCAGGTAAATGGTGCACACATACACGGCAGTCCACGTAATGTAAAAAGAAAATGCGACTCATTGGACCAGGCAACCTTATTCCACTGCTCCAAGTCCAGTTCCAAAGCTTGCCTGCCCCTTGTATGTGCTTTTGACGGTGGACAGGGGACATCATGGGCACTGACTGGTCTGCGGCTACGCGGCCCCATACACAGCAGGGTGTGATTCACTGTGTTTTGTGACACATTCCTCCCGTAACCATCATTAAAATCTTCTATGACTTCTGCCACAGTAGACCTGTCTATCGGTAACGACCAGATGGGATAGCCTTTGTTGCCCTCATGCATTGATGAGCCTTGAGAGCCCAACACTCAGTCATCGGATTGTGGTTTGTCCCTCCTCGGAACACTGTCAGTAGGTACTCCCCACAGCTGACCGGGAGTACCCCACAAGCCTTGGCGTTTCAGAGATGATCTAACCCAGTCATCTGGCTATAACAATTTGGCCCTTGTCAAAGTAAGTCAGGTCTTTACTCCTGCCCATTTCTCCTGCATACAACACGTTGACCAGAACTGATTGTTCGCTTACCATCTAATATACCCAGACCTTGTGGGGAGGTTTCTATAGAAATCAGCCTCAGGCTACAAAACATATTTATATTCAGACTACCGTTAAAACATTTGGAGTCACTTAGAAATGTCCTTGTTTTTGAAAGAAAAGCTAATTTTTTCTCCATTAAAATAACATCAAATTGATCAGAAAATATAGTGTAGGTATTGCTAATGTTGTAAATGACTTACAGCCTGAAACAGCTGATTTTTAATGGAATATCTACATAGGTGTACAGAGGCCCATTATCAGCAACCATCAGTCTTGTGTTCCAGTCGCACGTTGTTTGCTAATCCAAGTTTATCATTTTGAATAGCTAATTGATCATTAGAAAACACTTTTGCAAATACGTCAATACAGCTGAAAACTATTGTGCTGATTAAAGAAGCTATAAAACTGGTCTGCTTTAGATTAGTTGAGTATCTGGAGCAACAGCAATTGTGTGAATGATTACAGGCACAAAATGGCCAGAAACAAAGAACCTTCTTCTGGAACTTGTCAGTCTTTTCGTGTTCTGAGAAATAAAGGCTATTCCATGTGAGAAATTGCCAAGAAACTGAAGCTCTCATACAATGTTGTGTATTACTCCCTTCACAGAACAGTGCAAACTGGTTCTAACCAGAACAGAAAAAAGAGTGGGAGGCCCCGGGGCACAACTGAACAAGAGGACAAATCTTGTTTGAGAAACTGACAACTCACAGGTCCTCAACAGGCAGCTTCATTATATAGTACAAGCAAAACACCAGTCTCTATGTCAACAGTGAAGAGGCGACTCTGGGATGCTGGCTTTCTAGGCAGAGATGCAAAGAAAAAGGCATATCTTAGACTGGCCAATCAAAAGAAATGATAAAGGTGGGCATAAGAACACTGAACAGAGAAAGATTGGGAAATAAGGCCCGACAATATTCAGGTTTGTTTTTTGCAATGCTTATCAAAGAATCAGAATAAAAGCAAATATGGTTAAATAGGCTTGTGGGTGTTGTACAGCAAAAACAAACCATCTTCATTTTCCAGATACTTTACTGAGTCTATTTGGTGTATGTACGAGTTTGCATCTCCAACAGTTAACTATTCTGGGTAGGTTATTTGACCTGTTTTAGAAAACATTCATGTTTGTTGCTGGCTGAGAATGTCACAGCAGTAAACAAATAGACCAGCAAGTGCCACATGTTTTTTCCTTTCAGATGTACAGTAGTAACCTACTTGTTTTAATGACTTATGTATTTTCAAGGTACTTCTTACTAGAATACACTGCTAAGCAGGGCATGATTGCAATGCAATACATAAATGAAAAAAATATGACTCACATAAAAACACAGAGAACCAAATGCATTTAGTGATAATGATGAACTAGTTATGTTGTATGCATAAATTAAGTATGTATCTCGAATCTGTAATACAGAAGGACTATCACGGTTTGAGTCCCAATCATTACTGGGGCCTATACGTCTTTTCTCTTCTACAGTGTCAAGTCATGGGTTCAGCTGAGTGACCCAGAAAATAAATCAATAACATATTGATGTCCATAACACTCACCCTGAAATATGTAGTGTCCCTGCTCACCCTGCTCTGTGTGCTGCTGTTTGTCCTGTCCTTGTGACAACTGTGTCTGATGTTTTGCTGTGTACAGACAAGAAGGCAGTTTTTAACCACCGTATCAGTACCTCTGGTTGGACCAGATTTTCTAGTTGGTTGCCATCTGAGGAAAACCCTAGAGGCCTAAGTCGCTACCCCTAATTAGCTACACTACTAGAGTTACTAGCTTATTCAACGGGAAATAAAGTGTGTTGGCTTGGTCACATTTATCAGGTACCACCCCGGAATAGGTAATTCTATACCCATCTCGTTCAGAAAGGAAAGACGAGAAGACCAGTCGTGTTTAGAGGCATGATTCTACACAGTGCCCCTTTAATTAATCCATATCACTATTCAATATGCTCTACATTCTTTAGGGAGAACACAGAGCTACAGTAATATATTTCACCCTCTGCTTGTACTACTCACAATAATGATGATGCAATCCTAATATTTTTTATTGTAAAACTGTAATTGTTTGTACAGCCGTCCGTCTCTGTGACCCGCGCCTTTTGCTTACATTCAAAAAGGTGCTAATCCGTTAATAATGGCAGTTAAGATTGTAGTACACAGCATTAGTAAGCAAAAATGATTCACATGTATTAGTTACCTTGCTTTTGGCCTATGTTTGATTGGTGTGTTTAAAGTATTTTCTTAAATATAAAACAATGGGCCAGTTCACTAAGGGGACATATACTGGAAAATACTTTTTGCCGGACCGCGTAAGCTGAGCTGGCCAAGAAGAGTGAATGTCTCTTACTGACTGACTGACCCTTGTTAAATAGCGTAATGGTTAGAGACGCAGACCTGCAAACAATAGGTCCCACGTTCGAATCTCGTCACATTCAAAACACATTATGTATTAGGATTTGTTCCAGATAGACAAACAATTCGCTGGGTACAACCTTCAGTAGCTATGTTATAGTAAGCCTAAAGTAAAACTGTTTGCAGTTATATTGTGACTATGTCTGCTGGATTTTCGAAGTACGCATCCGTGCATGCTTTTTGGGGTAATTTAGGCTAGATCAAAACCCCTTGGTTCTCTCATCTTTTCACTTAACGAAAAAGTCAGTTATCACCTATATTGATAGATGCTAGCAGTTGCTCAATTCTCATAACTATTCCAAGTAGTAATTTAGTAGATACTAGTAGGCATATTACTGGCTAATAAGCTGTTAAAACGGCCAGTGGCAAAATCTATACATTTTATAAATGCTATTTGTGGTGGAGGTAAACATGATAAGAAACGTTAATCAGGTTAACATAATGTGTAATGGTGTCTAGCGAAATATTCAAACTTGGTGATATTAATGTGTGACAAAATGATCTAATGTCAAGATGCTATACTAACAGTGGGCAAGCATATAGCATTGTGGTGTAGTGGTTAAGGACACTGCCTCTTATGTGGGAGGCCCAGGTTCAAGTCCAGTGAAGGCAACAATTTATCACTTTTAATTGCGGCCCGGCTGAACTATGCTTGCCTGGTTCCTTTTCTGGTTTTAAATGCAGCTGATGTTTGGAAAACATATTAAAATACTTTCAAAGTCATTTTTGAATTTGTGATGAAGCTTTCATGAAGATTGGGCAAATATTTCAGCTTGTCTAAGTTATGAAATTTGGTTATGAAAAATCACTTGAGTACCAATGGCTAAAACGTCATCAGTTGCTGTAAAATAATGTAAAAATCCTTAAAGTTTCCACAATCTTTGGCCACTGGTTGTAGAAGTTCCACCATGGACCCAGAACAAGTCTGCAATTCTATTAATAGATCAACAGATCAAACACAAAATATAAAAATGTAACATCCAGCTGAAAATAACAGGGTTAAAAAAAGTTTTAGTCCCACAAGCTTTTATACCGATTGAAAGATAACCACAGTAATTTATTGTAAAACACCTGACTTAAATTACTTTGGAAGAAGTCATTATTCAAAAGGTTCACATACTTTTTCTAGCCTATACTATTACTATGTTTCAACAATGTGTTCAATGACATTTAAAAGTACAAATTTTTGTGTGGTCTTTGTTAGGTCACGTTTATCTATTGTTATGACTTAGATGAAGATCCGACTATATTTCAGGAGACATTTCCGAATGTATGCAGGTAATTGAAAATTATTTACAAACATTTCCTCGCAAATGTAATTAATGTTCTCAAACCTTTTGGTAACTGTATTCACAATGTTCTAATAAAATGACCACAACTGAAGTAAAATAAGATGTTCTGTTCTACACAGGTCCACCAGACACAGGGAAACAGAGGAGTGATAATAATTTACCCAAAACCCTGGATAGAGAGGCACAGTGAATATTGTGTGGAATGCGTGCAGGTGGGTCTGATTGTTACAGGAGACCCTGTTGGATAGAGTCCCAGCTGGCCAGTCCAGATAGGCTCCCAAAGATTGGGAGTGTAAGGAACCAAAATATACAGTAGTCCTCCTCTCATTGTGCCAGGCAGAATAACCACCACAATCACAGAACAGTTGTCCACCACCTGTGTTCTCACTTTCTTTATGATCCCACTGCAAACCACCACAGAGACACGTAAATGTACAATCGACAATCCTTTAATATGACAATACAAAAAACAAATATTTTGTTCACAAACAACCTGGGTATAAGCACAAAAACACGGAACAAGAGTATTTATAATAATCATGAACCAATTGTAAAACCAATAAAGTCTCAAGTTTCTGCTTTGATAAGTTACACCAATAATCCCCCAAACCTGTTATCAGACAATACCAGCATAACGCACAACATCCAGAAATAACAAATTCATAGAGGAAGGTAGGAGGCTAAGGATCGTAACTCCTACATTACCACATCCAACATTACCACATCGGATCCAACGGTATGTGGAATTGTGCCAGTTCCTTTTACTCATTCGCTCAGTGTGCAACTAAAGTCCTCTCCGGTTGCAGTCCCTCCAAATACTGGCACCGCAGCATCGTCCGTCTAGCCTCCCACTTTCGAATCACCTCGGACAGGATAAGGTAGCAATCAAGGGAGAGCAATGCAAAACACACAGAGAATTCTTCACATTTGTTCGTAAGAAACAAGCACCCCCCTTTCACGCAGTATTGAGAGTGTGGTATGAGTAGACTTCTCCACGGTTGTCTGGTCCGAACCGGTCCCATCTGTGATACAATCGTGGTACCCAGTGAGCAATCGATGTCGGTGTGTCAGCGTTTTGCTGCTGGTGGGCCGCCGGAGGCTATAATGTCCTACAGCCAGCGGGCCACCAGCTTTTGCCGCTTTTCTACTGATCTCAATTTGCATCAGCTAATTTGCATCTCTGTCAGCTTTCCACCAGCTGCCCGACTGCTTTACGGTGCTGGCTAGCCGCCGAAGTGAGGGCGTGCGCTGTGATGTGCCTAGCTCATGTGTAGTCTTGCTATTTTCTTCCAGCAGAGATGCTATTACCCCTTTTATTCTTGTACTGACTTTGTTTGTATTTTTTTAATATTGTTAAATATTAGTGTACAGAATTTTGGTCAACATTGGCAGTTAATAAATATAAATGACTTTGACTTATACACTATTGCTTGTGTAAAGGACCTTTGTGTAGACATGTACAGTAAACACATTCATGAACCACAATAGCTGGTTTTTGGTTAGTCTAGATGCTTGAAATAAACTCTGTGGTAAACTCAAGCTTAAGAGATTTTCACGTTTTGTTCTACGACACACACACACACGTCTCTCACCGTTGCTTACCATAATTTCTTTTGTGAACTAATGGCCCTTTTCCACTGCATGGTACCGGTTTGATATTTACTTTCGTAACTCCAATTCTATGAGTGGAGCGTCGCCCATAGGGGCTTCGCTCCTATTGGTTTATCCCTCTGCCAATTAAATGTGCAAATCACACCTCTCATGGCCATCTGCCCCATGGCTATAAAAGAGGGTCTCACACCCTGCTCAGTCTCCCGACATACCTTTCTTCACGAGTAAAGCAGTCAGAGACCGGTCAGGGCATGAACCCTATGGGCGACGCTCCACTCATAGAACTGGAGTTACGAAAGTAACTATCGTTCTACTTCGTAAAGCTTTGCCCATAGGGGCTTCGCTCCTATTGGTTTAGGGCAAAGCGAGTGAGCCTAAGATGTACTTCCTGCCGGTCACCAACCTCACCAACGAGACAAGTGTCCAACAGGACGGCTCAGGCACGGAATACCAACCACGCCACTGAGCCGCTTCCATCCCGCTCAACCACTGGCGTTGAGCTGGATGTTCGCACACTGATAAACAGCCCCAAACGAATTCACACACGGCACCAACCCATCCGGCACCTCCTCAATCAGTAAAAACTGAATTGGAGCGTCCGAGGCCAGCCCAAAAAACACGCCAAGACCCGGACTTGGCGCACAAGCAGATGCTCAAGCACACACAATGCGAGAGTCAGACCAAAAGCCAGGCCCGTAACGGCTGGCCCAACACAGGGAACGCCCCGATCGAGCCGTTCACCTGTGTCAATGCCCTTTGGCGGTAAGGGATCGGCCATGGCGTTCCCACCGCCATCTGAGCCGCCTCCACAAACCACAGGGCACCCGGGCGAAAAGGGGCAATCAGGATGAGCAACAGCCCCTCCGACCGCACCCGAGACATGACAGGGAGAATACACTGGAGAGGGGGAAACGTGTACAGCAGTACTCTTGGCCAAGGCCGGTGAGCCAACGCGTCCACACCCAACAGTGGCCTTTCCTGTGCATGAAGAGAACCACAGAGGGCAGTGCGAACAGATCCACCTGTGCCTTCCAGAAACGTCTCCAGACCTCAACAACAATGTCGGGATGAAGACGCCACTCGTCGTCCTGGGGACCTCCACAAGACAGCAAGTCCGCGCCCACATTGAGCTCTCTGGGAATGTGAAGAGCCCTCAGAGACCTGAGGTGCACCTGCGCCCATTCCCAGATCTGCACTGCCAACAGGTGGAGGGGTAGAGACCTGACCCCGCCCTGCCTGTTTACGTACACAACCGCCGTGCGATTGTCCGACCATACCAACATGTCCCGACCCTGCAGGGTCGGTGCGAAGTGCAGCAGCACGCGCCTGATCGCGTCCAACTCCACCCAGCTGATGTGGCGCTCCGACAGAGACCACACCCCTCTGACTGAGTACGAACGGCACGTCCTGCCCCAGCCCGTCAGGGACGCGTCCGTAATGACCGGTACCCGAACCAACATTCTGCCCATGGGAACCCCACGTAGCAGTCTGCGTGGGTCCCTCCAGTACGCGAGGTCCGACTCCAGAGAGCACGGGACCATGATCAACAGCCACCGGTGACGCACAGGATCCAACCGGAGACGTGCGAACCAGCGCTGTAGGCCCCGCATGCGCAGCAGACCCAACGGAACCACTGCGTGGGCTGATGACATCAAATCGATGTTGATGCAAAAATCCCCGGGGTGCACGCACTCCAAGAGACGTTTCGTCGTGAGCATGCAAAATGGCCTCTTCGATACGCATTTGTTCAAAACGCGCAGGTCGAGAATCGGCCTCATGCCTTCCGTTTTCTTGGGCACCAGGAAGTAAGGGGAATACAGCCCCTTCTCCCTCTTCTCCAACGAACACTGCCTCCTTTTCCAGAAAGTCCGCAATCTCCCCCTGCAGGGCAGCGTCCTTCACTGGAGACACCATTACCGTTTCCACGACCCCTGAGAATGGGGGAGGCGGGCAGTGCAACTGCAGCGCATAACCCTTTCTCAGTGTCCTGTCCAACCAGCCCGGCAGTGTGCACAGACGTCGCCACTCTGAGTAGAACAGAGAGAGCAGTCGAGCGCGCAGCTGGGGAGCTGTGGCCAGCCATTGACTGTATGCTTCCACAGCCTCGACCGCCGTGGGGGGGCTGTCCGCAAACAGCCACCCCGCCCAAGGTGGGGCCAACCCGAAAGGGAGAGACCCATATACAATAGTCCCATGCGCCACCTGGGCCGAGCTGTCCATCTCCCTATTGGTTACAGCCGTAACCATGGAGATAGACTCCAGTAGGCAGCGCAGTCGAGCACAACTGGCCTGATACCTGTGTGGGGCGAGCAGAGAACTCCTCCTCACCCAACAGAACCCTGCGGAGACCACCGCCCCCAGTCAGAGACTGAGGGCAGGAAGACCGCTCATCAAACCTACCCGGACATGCAATAGTCATCTGCAATGAAGGCTCACTCACTGATAAATAAGGTGCACACATTGCTTTATTTATCAACACAGAGGAGCTCCCCACGCAAACGCACACAGGGTGGGGAAGCGTCCGAGGGACACCCCCCCCCCCCTCACCCCCAAAAAGTCAGGTATGGCGCTTCTTGAACGCGGGGACATTCCGGCCTCCCTCGTTCTGCCGGCGGGTTGGAGGAGGAGGAGGGGACGGCCTCGGGGGGCGTGGCTCCCTCCCCTCACGCTGCACCGGCGATGTTGATGACGTCGACACAGCCGACCCCCAGGTCTCTGTGAACCCTCAGGTACTATATTTTCATAATGTTTGTGAACACATTGATGGAGAATACAAAGCTAACGGAAATGTATTTGCCATTGTTAGCAAACAAAAGTGAATTGAACGCACCTGTAGCCACTGAACTAATGGAGAAATGAAACAATCTCAGCTAGTAGTAGCTGGTAGTAGCTTAGAAGTACATTGGGCAGCAGGGGTAGAAAGTAGATGGGGACGTTACAGCTTTTATTTAATTAAAAGGTCTCTGTTTTCATGTGCCTCATGGTCAAAACAATACACAAGCCCAAATAAGCATGTGCATTCTGGAAACGACCCAAAAAAAAAAACTACGCGTGACAAACAATATTTCCAAACGACTTTCTGAAAAAAGAAGCCCTAAATTAATCTAATAGACAGGCAGACATGGCAACCCTGCTCCAACCTACCGTGGTTTGCCTGCACTCTTCTTCGCTCCCACGTCTCAGACCTCAAATAGCCTACATAAAACATTTGCCTTCTTGGCTTAGTGTTTCTCGTGTAAAGAAAATGCCGTAGGCCTACTTATTCAAACAACCAGTTTTTTATTTAGCATTGCTAGATACTTTCTAATACAATTCCCAACTCACAGGTATTCTAGTATTCACTTGTTTGATTACATGCATTGCCATATTGTTATGATGAGTCGATACTATGGTGTTGACATAGGAAAACTAACAAAGGCTCAGTACGTTGGCAACAAACAATACCTTGCAGGGAACTGAGAATGGCCACTGAATAAATAGCTGTGGTAAACTAGGAACAGGTGGATGGAATAACACATGAAACCAAAACAAGCGTAGAATACAAAACCTAGAACATCCGAAATTATGGAAAAATAACCAACCCCTAAAGAACAAACCAAACCAAAATAACCCAATGAACAAACAAATCCCCCCAAAAACATGTACAAACGAAATTATAACAAAGGCACACAATCCCATTCAAAACCTCACACATATAAATAAAAAATAAATTCATTAATAATACACAGAAGTAAAAACAAGTAGTCCATCATGAAATAAAGGTAAGATTGCACCTCAGATGTAGTCAGACAAAATCACCTTGTTACTGTTTAGCTTCAGCTCTGCTGTGCGCTGAATGTCTTCATTCAAGATGGAGGTGGGGTGGAGTTAAGAGGTTTTGCCTACAGTTTCAGGATCCAATGGAGTTACAAAGTTAAGTTACAAGCTCTTTTTAACACTTTTCATTGATTAAATATTTGTAAAACCCACAGACAGACATGAAGGGTGACCAATAGTGTTGATTCATGAAGAAAAAAAAAAAGACAAAATATGGAGATACGAGGTTTCCCCCCGACAGCGACGATGTACTTAATACGTAAATATAATGCCCTGCTCTATTTGCACTTCTGGTTAGATGCAAACTGCATTTTGTTGTACTGTCCTTGTTCAATGACAAAGTTAAATTGAAGAGTAGATTCTGTCGTTGTCACTGAACAGTACAAGTACAGTACAACAAAATGCACTTTGAAGTCAGTGTTTTACGTTATTTTAAATTTTAATGTATATTCTGTTTTACCAGGTGCCAATCTGGACGACAGCAAGAGGATCTAGAACTATCGACATTCACGGGCCAGGCGATCGAGAACTCATTTGGTATGATGGTCGCAAGGTGGAGAATTCTAGGCAGACTGTTGGAATTTCTACCAGACAAATGTACACATGTTGTGAAGGCCTGTGTTGCATTGCACAACTATCTGGCCTATACAGATGCTGCCGACAAACCTGTGACAAACTATATACCATCTAATTTCACAGATTGTTTTGAACAATGGCGTGGCACAGCCGGGGGAGTGGAGAAAACAGGTCACAGAGGGAGGCACCTTGGCTGACGCAGAGGGAGCCTCTCTGGCTGCTGTTGGAGTCCGCAATGACCTAATGAGGCTTTTCATGTGCCATGGCAGGATATGGTGCTGAGGGTGGCCTACTGAACTCTCAGTGAATTATTGACAAACACATTTAAAGAAAACCTTTTTTATTTTGTCAAATATTTGTATGTACAATTGTAAGTGTAACAAAGTATTGCAAACAGTGAAAAGAGCAGACTACTTAGAACTTATTATTTAAAATGCAGAGAAAGTGCACTCAAGTATTTTTTTCAAACGTGCACTTTCTCTGCATTTTAATAAAAGAATATAAAAGAATAAATAAAATTAACAATATTGAATCAAGTAACTCAAAAGGTCAACATCCATCAAGTGTGCAAATTATTTTCACTCAAATCACAAAAAAAGTTATTTAGTCACTTTGGAAAAAGATTATTTTAGCCACATCGGGGTGTGTTTTCAAAGTGTCTTCAGCCAGGTCTCCGGCACTTTCTTTACCCATCTCAAAAAGCTAAAGGGATTTTGCACATGGCTAGACCTTTTTTATGTTGTGACAGTTTGCAGATCAGGTCACCTATGGTGTGATAAAATATTGTAATATCGTCATCAAATTCTGCAGTGAGCACGACATTTCTCTCTTCCCTCTCTTTTCTGCGCTGATCCAGAAGGTTAAGTCGAGCTGTCAGGTCATCATTCTTCCTAATTTTCTTTGGTGCTCTCTAGGAGGATGAAGAGGAGTCAAGGCAGGATGTACCTGAAGAGACACTCCTAGGTTGTTTTTGGTGGACAGGTCTTTGGTAATTAGAGCTGGCAGGTTCTAATGATGGTCTGTTCTCAGCCTCGGGGTCAACTGATGCCGCTGGTGAAGGTACATTTGAGTCCAGGTTCGTTTCAGGTGATTATAGGGTTGATGGGCTGCTGCTGTACTCCATCTGCAATGACAACATATTTTACTATTCAACAGGGCTACTCAACCTGAAAGGGGGAGGGGGCATAACATAAGCCTGCAGTACTACTGAAAATAAACAGGCATGTGCCTGCATTAATGTAACCTTAAACTTATGCCACAATATCACTGTCGTATAAAAGTAATATTTTTATTTTATCATTATCTCCATCCCTTCTCCCTGCTGTCTCCTATCCTCTGGTTCCACTATGGTCTACTCCTCTTCCATGTCCCCTGTTGGCTCTCTACTCTCTGTACCCTTCTGTTCCTCACTATCTAGACTATTATCTCTTCCCTGCCTACTAAAAGTAATGCATACACAAAAACACAAAGCATAACCTTTAAGAAATGGTAATAATCATTTTCTCCTAATTAATAAGGTTTCAGGTTCAAGTAAATACATAATTTAATTGAATTTTAAACTAAAGTTGCCTGACACTCCCTGCTCCACCTTTCTCTTTCGGCTTAAACAATTTAGTAATCTGAAGAAAAATCATGTTAAAAACCAATACATTTACTTTGCAATTAATGTTGGATGAACAACTAGCTAGCATGGCAAAATAGTTCTATTAGTGTTAGCTAGCCAAACTTGCTTTGCCTAAAACGTCTGTTTCTCAATGCATCTCAGTATAACTGGGGATACAACTGTGGCAGTAATATTGATAGCTACATCTTGACAAGGTGAGAATAATTTGTTTAAACTGAGAAGTTAGCTAATTAACGGAGCCATGCAAACAAAGGACTGGTACCTGTAAAATGAACACAACAGAATCACTGGAGTGAACACTTTTAGTACTTGCAGTTTAGTTTCTCCCAGTCCATAGGGATAACTCTCTGTATTGAGAAAAACTTCAACTAGGTTTCATTTTTGTTTCCTGTGTTGCTAATACGAATCTTTAATCTTTACTGGCCAGTTAGCCAACTTTGTAGCAGAAGTAATCAACACTGAATTTGGCAATTTGAAAAACTGAACTTACCTCGTTGTATCCTCGCCAAAATTGGAGTCGGTTTCACTGTTTTATGTGCCCAGACAGCCAAGAAAGCATTATATAAAACAGAGGTACTTTTTTCCCTCCTGCATCGCCACTTTTACTCTTCAGTTTCTTCTTTATTCTTACATATTTGTCCCTCATCAGCTTCCACCTTCTCTGGTAAGTTGCTGGCTCTTCGCCCAGAATTTCTCCTATATTAAAAGTTCCTCAACTTGAGCCATGCCTACAGACTCCATTGTTGTTTCATCTGTGTTGATAAAGGAAGTCACATTTTGCCCGATCTTCCTACTCTGTGTAAAAATCGGGCTTAAAACCCTCCCTCCGCCATCCCACCAATCATTGTTTGTGTGGCTCAGCGGTTGACAAATGCGTAGCAACGCGCTTTCAGATTTTTGAGCTGGTGCGTGTAGCCTATGCGGCCTGGCTGTGCAGGCATGTGCGGCTCTCTGCGGTGTCTGCAGAGTAATAATCCATATTACTACAATGTTTCCCATTAGTGACACAGTAACCATGCAACTATAGGTGGAAACAATCGCATTTGACATTGAAGTATAAACCAGCCTTTAGCTAGACTAGCTAAACCTGAACTACAATTCCGTTACTTGTGTGTGCCTTTGTGTATCCATAGTGCTCCTTAGCTAACCTGTGTGTCTCAAGGCTGATTTATACTTCAATGTCAAATGCTACACCATAGTTTCCGCCTATAGTTGCATGGTTACTGTGTCACTAATGGGAAACATTGTAGTAATATGGATCATGGCGCATAAACAAATGAGAACTGTGACCAAATAATTTTCTGTTGAACCCAGTGTTGTGCCGAAAATCTCCCCCCTTCGCATGAACGCGCACTCTCGATTCTCATTGCTGCGACTTGTTTGCTTGTTGAGAGGACAGTTTCGCCTACATATTTCACTGATCTTAGTAGCAAAAAGCTTTAATTTAATTGTGTACATCAAGGCAGCAATCGATGACCACGTTAGGCTGCGTTTCATTCGATTTTAAAGGCAGGTTGATAGCGTGGGAAGACACTGTCTGCAGTTTTCGGTTGGCTATTTGTTTCAAGTGTATTACTATAAACAAATCGTTGGCAAAATCGGTCATATCTCCCATTTCTTATTCGACTAATGTTTTCTAAAGTGTAAGGATAATAATTCAGCCGTCTTTGCACTGAAATGTTTATTATATTTTATAAATTATATTTATACACACTTCATAATAATTTTGGTAGCACATGTTGACCACCTGAGTAACCCACAAAAAGTATTTGACTCTAGTCACTAGGGGTGTAACTGTATCCGTACTGTACAGTTCGGTACAGGTTCGGTATACGTTGTGATCCGAATGAATATAGACTAATTTTAACCACACGTTACTTTTTTGTGTGCGAAAACAACATTCTAAACGAGTATCCCCACGGAGACGGATCTTGGAGCTGTAACTTAGCAACTGAAGTAGTCTAGAACATGTAACTTTGCTTGCCGACGGTGGCCAACAGCCAATCAGAAAAGGCATGCCTGGAACACTTTTCCGCTGGTTCCCTTTACAACAGTTCCTACCGTACCTTTCCTATAGCAAAATGGACGAACATTTTATCATTCACTGTCACTGGTTGGGAATACTACTAATAAGCGGGAAGACATTTCATTTGGTATTATAAAGCTAAGTCGTCATCAAATATACAAACATTAGCTACATAGCCAGCTCCTACGACACTTGTAGCTACAGCAACTGTTGTATCTCCTATAGATAGAGCAATTCCAATTTTCATTAACCTAATTACCGGGTATCCTACCTGTGTGGATTAACATCATACTACTACGTAGCTGTACTAGCTAGCTAGCTACAGGAGATAGTAAACGTGAACTTCCAGCATTGATAAAGTGTACACACCCACAAGTGGCTAG
>JACXGI010007918.1:0-23293 GCA_016801175.1 Esox masquinongy
AAGATTCAATTCCTTTCCCCAAGGTTGGAATGGGGCCTGAGATGAAAACATGTTGTTGAAAGTTGTTTATTTTCTCCAGTAGCATAGAAAAATCCTTTTTCAGGATCTCAGAGCCAGTTTTCCTTTGTAGAATGTCAAAAGACCCAGTGTGGATAATAATCTGCATGTTGCTTGGATGTGTAGAGAGAATAACTGGCAAGATTTCTGTTAGCTCTCTGACCAATGTGTCAGCCATGGTTAGGTTTTCAGTCTTTGCCATTCTGATATGCTTGGTTATGTCGTCCCCAATCAAGGTAGTATCTGGCTCATCAGATGTGGAGTTAGCAAAGTTTCTTCTTTCCCTGGTCCTATCAGTGGTTTTAGGGCTATTTCTTGGATTTTGGTTAGCCCTAGTGCTAGTGTTGTGGTTAGCTTCCCTAGTTTCATTTACACACATTTCGTTCCGGGTCAGTGGTTCGTACCTGTTTTGCAGTGTAAGTTCAGGTGGTGGATTGAGGGTTGGTGCTCTCTTATTTGATTTCTTGCTGGATTTGCGTCTGCAGCGCACGACATCAGACCAAGTCCCCGCTGGAGTTGATGCCTTCGGTCTGGCCCCGGTGCTGTGCCAGTAAGATGTGTCAGTGTCATTGGGGAAGGCTGGTTTGAAAGCCTCTGCAGTTAATCCAGTGGCATTAGCACATGTCCAGGGGAGAGTGTCAGCCAGGTCCGTGACAGAGTGGTCAAGATTTGAAGTAATCCCTTGTATACCAATCTGTGTCTGTCCGTTAGCTTTTGGTAGCTCAACCCCTAGAGTAGCTGCTACAGAGTCAATGAATTGTTCACTCTCACGTATTTCAAGCTGTGTTATCGTCTCATTCAGCCGTTCGCTCTGAAATTGCTCTGATCTGTTCACCAGTTTTGACTTCGTTCTATCAAGTACAGGGAAATCTTTAGAGTTCTCTAGCCTTAGGTTAGCCTGTTTTGCTATGTTAGCATTAGCATTTGTTGATTCACCTACCGGACAGGACTCACAGTCTGACCGGAGGAGCGCTCTGGTGACTAAATCTTCTAAGCGGTTGATCCGTTCCTCCAACAGCTGTCTTAGCTCCTCCATCATAAAAAATCACTCAAAAATACAAAAGAACTATGCTGAGCTCCTCTTTTAAAAATTACATAAAATTGTAAAAATATGATTAAAACAATTATAGAACAAAAATGAAACAAATCTAAAAGATTAAAAGAAGATTAAAAGAAAATTAAAAAGTAAGAAAAGAAAGAAAGGTTGGCAAAAGGCAGGAAGCAGGAGAGTTGCGTTATGCGACTTACAGGCATGAAAGCAGGGGGCAGTTCCCCCTGCTTTCAGAGGGCATTACTGTAGAGGACATTACTGTAATTGGACAGATATAAGGTTATGACTTCTTTCCTGTCACCCCTCAATGAGTGAGATGCTACAGGCAGCTCTGTTGTCTTGGACGCTCTGTTGTCTTGTACGCCTGCATTAACTTGGCATCTTTTGCCATGTAATCAAAAATGTAATCAAAACAGTATCGGTTGGTATATTATTTCCTTCACAGCACTAACATCGAACCATGGCCAGGTACATACCAAATGTTGGGTTTGGTGAGGCATTTACACGCCTATCAGGCATTTACACCCTTTCATGCCCCACTCTCAAAGACACTTGCAAACACTCACAAGCCCAAAAGTAAATAAAATATATAATCCTGTTTTCTTTTATACTCAATTTTATTATGAAAATCAGTGCAATAAAATAAATGTACTTTTAAAGCAGTGTTTTTTTTCTTGTCAGTGCCCTGTTCTGATGCTCACGTGCCTATTGTAGGCGCTTTTGGCAGTGGACAGGGGTCAGAATGGGCACCCTGACTTGTCTGCGACTACGCAGCCCCATATGCAACAAACTGTGATGCACTGTGTGTTCTGACACCTTTCTATCAGTACCAGCATTAACTTTTTCAGCAATTGAGCTACAGTAGCTCATCTGTTGGATCAGACCACACGGGCCAGCCTTCGCTCCCCACGTGCATCAATGAGCCTTGGCCGCCCATGACCCTGTCGCCAGTTCACCGCTTTTCCTTCCTTGGACCACTTTTGATACATACTGACCACTGCAGACCGGGAACACACCAGAAGGGCTGCAGTTTTGGAGATGCTCTGAACCAGTCGTCTAGCCATCACAATTTGGCCCTTGTCAAAATCCTTACGCTTGGCCATTTTTCCTGCTTCTAACACATCAAGTTTGAGGACAGAATGTTCACTTGCTGCCTAATATATCCCACCCACTGACAGGTGCCATGATAACGAGATTATCAGTGTTATTCACTTCACTTGTCAGTGGTCATAATGTTATGGCTGATCGGTGTAAGATCCCACAGTTGACAATGCATGCCAGAGCAAAAACTAAACCATGAGGTTGAAGAAAATGTCTGTAGAGCTCCAAGACTTAGACAAGGATTGAGGCACAGATCTGTGGGAGAGTACCAAAAATATCTTCAGATTTGAAGCTACCCAAGAATACAGTTGTCTCGTCATTTTTAAATGAAAGAAGTTTGCATCCACCAACACTTCCTAGAGCTGAGCAATTGGGGGAAAAGTGCTATAGTCAGGGAGGTGACCAAAAACCCGATGGTCACTCTGACAGAGCTCCAGAGTTGCTGTGTGGACATGGGAGAACCATCGGAAGGACAAGCATCTCTGAAGCATTCTACCAAAAAGGCATTGATGGCAGAGTAGCCGGAAGGAAGCCACTTCTCAGTAAAAAGCATGACGGCCCGCTTGAGGTTTGCAAAAAGGTACCTAAAGGAATCTCAGACCATGAGAAACAAGATTCTTTGGTCTGATGAAACCATGATTGAACTCTGTGGCCTGAATGCCAAGCATCACGTCTGGAGGAAACCAGGCACTGCTTATCATCTGCCAATACCACCCACGGTGAAGCATGGTGGTGGCAGCATAATGATGTGGGGATGTTTTTTAGTGGCAGTGACTGTGAGACAATTCAGGATTGAGGGAAAGATGACAGGAGCAATGTACAGGCAGATCCTTGATGAAAACGTCCAGGAACTCATGGGGCGAAGGTTCTCCAGGACAACAACAACAACACTAAGCACAGCCAAGACAACGTAGGAGTGGCTTTGGAACAAGTCTGTGAATGTTGTGACAATGCATGATAGTACTGACTGACATCTGTACAAAGGACACTAGGTAGGAAATGTGATGCCCACACACCCTGTCCATACCACCTGCTAGGAATTGTGTATGTGACTGTCATAGGACTCTCTGAATAGACCCTTGGACCATAGGTTGGATCATATCATACAAGGGTATTTTGTAGGATAAACCTTTCTTATAATAGACTGTGAATGAACCAAAAAAATGTCAATTCTATCTTTATTTACATATTCGATGATTCTTCAGTATTCAGTATAGCCATCCATAATTATGTCCTCAATTGTCCTTTCCTAGCCTATACTCTGTGTGTCTGGTCATGTTCTTTTATCAGAATGTTTATGTTACAAATGTTTATATCTGGTCTGACTACAGAACCTTAATCCCCCTATGCTGAACCCATGAGTAGATCACTCTGTTTTACAATATGGTTTCAGGCATAGATTGGAATGTGTCCCTAACTGATAAGGGGTCTATTCTTCAGGACTAGTTTTGTTATCCTTAGGTCAGTAAACCAACCCCCACACGTTTAGTTTAGGGATATAACCCAGAGAAGAGTTTGGGAAAGTTCTCTCTCGCATTTTCCTCACTCCTGCCTGCATCTTCAATCTCCGGAGAACATATCCTTGATATGTTGTACTTGTACTGTAATTGTAATACTCTCTTTATATATTAAATTCATTGGTTAATTGACTATTTGGCATTAATCTTAAAAGGGTCAAAATCCAGTTCCTTCAACTGTGAAATGGTTGGCTATAACCACTGACTGCCTCTTATGTGTCCTGGCATAAAAGACTGTATTAACTTTGTAATAATTGGAGAACATGTATCAACATCTTGGACTCATGCTAAATAAAGAAGGTTCTCCCTAGACTGTGGTTTAATAATTATGTTCATGAATCAAAAGTGGATAGAAGCTAACAATGTCCATTAATGGTCCTGCCAGAGCCCGGACTTGAACGTGATCGAGTATCTCTGGAGAGACCTGAAAGTGTCTGTGCAGCGATGTTCTCCAACCAACCTGAGCTTAAGAGGATCTGCAGAGAACAAAAAAGTTCCCCAGCTTGTGTAACGGCCAGTCACGGCCTGTGCTGTGCTGGTCGTTACATTTCTATGTTCTGTGTGTTTCTGTTCTAGTTTCATTGTTCCTATGTTCAGTTTGGAGTCATGTTTATTGGTTTCACCTGTTTAGTTCAGTCCTGTCACCCGTGCCTTGTTTGCCCCTTTGTTTGCTCCCTATTTAAGCTCTTTCTGCCCTAGTATTCCTGGTCTGTCATTGTTTCGTGTGACGTTTGTGTCCTATGTCTTGGATGTTTCCTGATTTGTCTAGAATAAACAACCCTTATTAGAGCTCCTCTGTGCTTGTGTCCTGTGACCCTCCTCTAAATGACAGCTTCTAACATCATACCCAAGAAGATTTGAGTCTGTAACCATCAAAGGTGCTTCAACTTGGGGACTGAATATGAAGGGATCTAAATATTTCTCTTTGTTTATCAATAGATTTGCCAAAAAAGCTGAAAACTTTTTTTTCTTGGTTGTTATGGGGTGTTGCGTGTAGACTAATCAGAAAAAAATCTACTGAATCCTGTAAAGTTGCAACAGGGAGGCAGGACACTGAACGGAGGACTTTTAATAAAAAACTAAGATATCACAAAACTGAAACATACAGAACAGAACAATGAAAAACACAAAACAGAACAATGGTACATAAGGATGGAACCAAACAATGATACAAGATAGAAGAGATTAGAAGGAACTTAAATAGGGACAGTCATAAGGAACACAGGCGAGGGTTATAAGAAGCAGGTGTCTGTGCTCTAAATGAGGGAGTGGTCTGCTGTGCCAGGACTTGAGAAATCCATTTTAAAGGAGGGTTGTAATGTAACAAAATGTGGAAAGGTGTCTAAATACTTTCCAAATGTACTGTATAATTCATAAAATATTTTGTGTACATTGATAGTCAGACTCAAAGGCATCCTGTGTTCCCCAAACATCTGTGACATGTTTGTAAAACTTGACTGGCATTCACCTGTGGCAAATTCAATTGATTGGTCATGATTTAGACTTCACAGTGCATGTCAGAGCAAAAACCAAGCCATGAAATCCAAGAAAATCTCTGCAGACCTCTGAAATAAATTGCTTTGAAGCACAGATCTGGAGAGGGTTATGAAAAAATTGCTAGACAGCAGCATTGACAGTTCCCAAGTTTCTCTGCAGAGATAGAAGGACAATCTCCCAGAAGGACAACCATCTCTGCAATCAGGTGGCTATACGAAATCCACTCCTGAAAAAAAGACATATGACATGTTGTCTGAAGGACTCACAGAGCATGAGGAAAAATCTATTCAGCCTGATTACTAAGCAGTAGGTCTGATGAAAACAAGGTGCAGGTAATCACCTGGTGCAGGTAATCCCTACGGTGAAGCATGTTGATGTATCATGCCTAGGGGTGTGGGGACCAGGCACGTGCACAGGGACAGGCAAAGGGGGACGACAGCCCCTGCCCTTCCTGCTGCTGTTTTCACTCTCCCTTTCTGACAAAATCGGAAGTTCATCCTCTAACAACTGAAAAAGATATATTTAAAAAAAATCGCTGGATACCTAGCTAGTTACCCTAAGCTTTAGTGGTGTTAGCTTGGAATGTATTGCTCAGCAGTAGTAGTGCATTGCTACAGTAGCTACATTTACTTAACAAATCTGTAATGTAACTAGGCTCAGCTGGATCATATCCCCTTGCCAGGCAGACAAAAAAAGCCAGTCCAGTTCTGGAACAGCATTCATTGAACACATGAAACTAAGATGAACCTGTGTCAGAATGATGGGAAGAAAAGAGTATGGAGAACGCTTGGAACGGCTCATGATCTGAAGCATTCCACATCATTTGTAATACATGGCAGAGGCAGTGTGATGGCATGGGCTTCCAATGGCACTGGGTCACTAGTGTTTATTGATGATGTGACAGAACACAGAAGCAGCCAGATGAATTCAGAAGTTTATAGGGATATATTGTCTGCTCAGATTCAACCAAATTCAGTGAAGTTGATTGGACGGCGCTTCAATTTACAGATGGATAATGACCCAAAACATACTGCAAAAGCAACCCAGGAGTTTTTTAAGGCAAAGAAGTGGAATATTCTGCAATGGCCGAGTCAATCACCTGATCTCAACCCGATCAAACATACATTTCACTTGCTGAAGACAAACCTTATGGCAGAAAGACCCACGAACAAACAACAACTGAAGACAGCTGCAGTAAAGGCCTGGTAAAGTCATCACAAAGGTTTCATTTCAAATCCATTGTGGTGGCATACAGAGCCAAAATTATGAAAATTGTGTCAGTGTTCGAATATTTCCGGACCTAACTATAAAAGGAATACTTATTGCTGTTATGCATTAAAGAGTTTGGATATTTCTGCTGCGAGTGTAGGTATTTAGTTTGTATATTGGGAGGGTGCCCTTTTTTGGGTTTAGGCCCCTACCCCTCCAGAGGTCTGTGCATGGGCCTGGTGGGGACATTTGGTTAATGCAGGATTGATACTTGATTAAGGGAGGAGTGAGTAAAAGGGGGGCAGAGTTGAAACTTGTCCAAGGTGAAAGTTGAGAGAGAGGGGTGATACTTGACCAGGGGATAGGTGAGGACTAAAGGGGAGGGGTGACTAGTGCAGGGTTAAAATCTGACGCTGCAACAGAGTATCACAGGATTTCGTGACATCTACACGAATTCCGTATTAAAAAATCATGACATGCACACGTAAAAGGCATTTTTTTCATTTACAGGACACGATTTTCTAGTGACCGTAAAAGCCAGTTTATTTCATGTGCAGGACACGATTTTCTTAGTGATTCATGTCATATATGGATCTAGTTTTTATGTATATTACATGACTTTCTTCATAATTTCATTCAGCAACAGCTTCAGTTTTTCGTGTGTATTACACAAACGTCTTTATAATGCACTTAATACAATACATCGGCTATTGATCCCGCATTTACTGTAGCCAGTTTGCACAAATACTGCTAGATATTTATTTGGAACACATTTTATCTGGGAAGGGATGGGAATACATTTCAGGCTGCGTAATGATGGTCTCAGTATATACAACGTGTGACGTAACAGAAGTCATTATTTCGCTCTGACTCCTGCAGAAAATTTGTGTCATGTACACGAAAAGTGGTTGCCTACGGTCCGAGGTTCACCATAGGAAGAAAATCGTGTCCTACACACAAAAAAAATGCCTTTTACTAGTGCATGTCACGATTTTCTAATATGGAACTCGTGTAGATGTCACGAAATCCTGTGATACTGTACTGGACCCAGGGAGAGTTTGGAATGAAAGGTGAGGAGTGAAGCAGTTCTAATTATGTATTTTGTAGACTCAACTGCAGCCCTCTTAATGTGGATCAGGGCATTTACTAATCTGCTTTTTAAAGTCAACAATCATTTCCTCTATTGGATGGTCCCTGCGTATTGGAAGACCAAAAAATAAGATTACCAATGATCCCTAACTGCAGTATTTTAATGACATGTAACTCATAGGCCAAGATTTTAGCAAAACAGAAAAAAACTGTTATAATAAGTCCAGAAGAATTGTGTTCATCTCAGTAAAATGTTAACCAAATGTTACATTTGTGTCTGAAAAAAAGAGTAGAGAAATATGATTGTTTCTATCAGCATCTTGACAGACAGTGAATGCACATTAATGGACCATATTATGTAGCCTAAACTTGCAATTACTTTCAGCATCATAAAAGTTTTTAATTTTGAAATGCATGAAATATCTAACACAAACTGAAATACTATTTGACAGATTATTGGATCGTTTTCTCAACCTTTCACATCCTAAAAGCCAGTCAAACTGATTTAATTTGGGAATTTGGCAGGGAAAATATCCCTGGTCCCTAAACACTCTTGCAAAAAAAGTGAAACAAAACTAAATAAGCAGTTTCTATAATTGTATTGTTTTTTTATGCTTTATTAGACAGGAACGTGGGGAAAGAGACGAGGTAGTTTTTGCTGAAATAGCGCTCGACCGGATTCAAACCCACACCAGGTGTCTGAACCCCTGGACCACCTGGGTTGTTTGAATGTTGAAAACTGATTGTCTGAAAACCATTGTATATCAAACCCATTTACCAAGAGTATTTATTGTTCTGATTCAGTTGGTAAACTTAATCATATATAATAGGAATAAGTCACCACAGGGTTTGTGGTGTGTTATAGAACCAAGGTACAACAGTAGAACAAATATCTACATTAGGCTTAAAAACAAATTATTTACATCCCAAGACGTTCTGCATCCTTAAGTAACTTGGATAAAGTAGTCCACTTTCATACATACATAGTTATCATACTTAAGCCTTTTGAAGTATTTTGTTTGTGTCAATCAGGTGACACGTGGCTGTGTTAATTCCACATGTAAATTAATATGAAATAAAAACAAACATTTACTATTAGTTGCACAGACATCCTTTAAAAGGATTTGATAGTAGTTTTTAAGTGTCATTTTGCATCTGCTTTCAACCATTATGTTTATGTCAAGTGGCAGTTTAAGCAAAGGAACCAATGCCATACAGAAATACAATGGAAATGCAACACAATGGGCAAAACAGGGGATTTGGTCTCTGCTTTCCACCCCTTGCTGTTTTCATTTTCAAATGGTTGCTGTGCTCAAACAGTCCTGTTTCTGACTCAAGGATTCAAGAGTAAAATCGTTCTATCACCCACCTTCCACCATTTTTGTGCCTCCAAAGTGCCAAACACCTGCAGAGCACAGCGAGACACCATATCTCTGTAAGGCTCAGAGACACCATAGATACACTGTAAATTGTTTGATGACTCAAATTCGTTGTATCGGTGGCACTAAGATGTAGTATACTTTAATTGCACTCACAAGAAAAATCTAAATACCAAAGGCAGGGTCTAAAGTGATTTAAAAATCATAGATTTAAAAATATATACACAATTAAGGGAACACTTAAATCACACATCAGGTCTCAATGAACAAAAATATTAAAGATCAAAATCTTTACTGTACATTGTGTATTTCTTTGAGGACAAAATGACGTAACAATGGTCAGTGGAAACCAAAATCACCAACCGATTGAAGGCTGGATTCAAGCTCACACCGAAAATCAAAGTAAACAATTGAAATCACAGGATTTTCCAACTTGCATGAATTTCATCAAGGCAACTCATAACGTGACTCAGTAGGGTGCATGGCCCC
The DNA here is from genome assembly GCA_016801175.1 of Esox masquinongy. NCBI lineage: Eukaryota > Metazoa > Chordata > Actinopteri > Esociformes > Esocidae > Esox > Esox masquinongy. The sequence goes on from JACXGI010007918.1 coordinate 9,390, forward strand.
CACTTGCCTGTATGCATTCCCGACAACACCTGGGCATGCTCCTGATGAGACGGCAGATGGTGTCCTGGGGGATCTCCTCCCAGACCCGGATCAGGGCATCAGTGAGCTCCTGGACACTCTGTGGTGCTACTTGGCGGCATCGGATGCACGATACAACGCCCCAGAACCCAGGGCCCAATGCACCAGCGTAAGGTCTGACGATGGGTCTGAGGATTTCATCCTGGTACCTAACAGAAGTCAGTGTAGCGTTGGCTAACACGTGGAGGTTTGTTTGACCCTCCAAGGATATGCCTCCCCAGATCATCATTGGCCCACTGCCAAACCGCTGTATGATGTTGCAGGCAGCATGATATTCACCACGGCGTCTCCAGACTCTTTCATGTCTGTCACATGTGCTTAGTGTGAACCCGCTCTCATCTGTGAAAAGAACAGGGTACCAATTGCAGACCTGCCAATTCAGGTGTTCTCTGGCGAATGCCAATCGAGCTGCACAGTGCTAGGCTGTGAGCACAGGTCCCAGTAGAGGATGTTGGGCCCTCATGCCACCCTCATGAAGTATGTTTCTGACAGAAGCAGATACCAGTCCTGCTGCTGGGTTGATGCCCTTCTACGGACCTGTCCAGCTTTTCTCGTGTAACGGCCCATCTGCTGGTATCGCCTCCATGCTCTTGAGACTGCACTGGGAGACACAGCAAACCTTCTTGCGACTGCACATATGGATATACCATCCTGGAAGAGCTGGACTACCTGTGCAACCTGAATGGGCTCCAGGTACCGCCTTATGTGGTAGTAATGACAAGGACACTAGCAAAATGCAAAACTAGAGAAGGATCAGACAGGAAGGATAAGGAGAGCGCAATTGTCCGTGGCCACCACCTGCAAAACCATTCCCTTTTTGGGGGTTGTCTTGTTGTTGCATCTCCAGTGCACCTGTTGTCACATTCATCTGCATCAAAACAGGTGACATTGATTCACAATCGTTTATGCTTCCTAACTGGAGAAATTCCCTTAATTTTTGTGAGCAGTGTATTTATGCTTGTCTTATGTGTCTGAAGATGAGAATCCAGGTGTAGTTCTCAAAATATTCCTTAAATTATTCATGCCAGTTGTTAAAACTAACTATGAGAACTGTTAGAGCCCCTTGGATTGTTTGTAAATTGAAACATTTATTGTAGAAAGAAATTATGCAAAGATGGTGTTAAACAAGTCAGGCTTCTCAGCTGAGTGGTTGATATGTTAAACTGAAATGCTCTGTGCCTAGATTTAACAAACAGAATGCATTAACAAACTGAGATACATAACACACAGAGGAGTAAGTTTCTGTGGTACATGAAATTACTAGGAGCATAAAACCTTGTTAATTGGTGTTGATCAATCATTTATAACAAAACCTTTACATACTGCCAATAATTTAAATTGTTATATCACTATTAAAGGAAAAAACTCACATAGTACAATCCTATTTTTTTATAAAATATCTAAAGGTACTGTTGTTTTGATGATGGACTAGAATAAATGATAATAGTTGTATTGTTTGTATTTTACCTGCACACTACCGTTCAAAAGTTTGGGGTCACTTAGAAATGTCCTTGTTTTTCAAAAGAAAAGCCAATTTTTTGTCCATTAAAATAATATCAAATTGATCAGAAATACAAGTGTAGACATTGTTAATGTTGTAAATGACCATTGTAGCAGGAAACAGCAGATTTTCAATGGAATATCTACATAGGCCTACAGAAGCCCATTATCAGCAACCATCACTCCTGTGTTCCAATAGCATGTTGGGGTTACTAATCCAAATGTATCATTTTAAAAGGCTAATTGATCATTAGAAAACTATTTTGCAATTATATTAGCAGCGTTGAAAACTATTGTCCTTCTTTAGACTAGTTCAGTATCTACAGCACCAGCATTTGTGGGTTCAATTACAGGTTCAAAATGGCCAGAAAGAAAGATCTTTCTTCTGAAACTCATCAGTCTATTCTTTTTCTGAGAAATGAAGGCGATTCGATGGGAGAAATTGTCAAGAAACTGAAGATCTCGTACAACATTGTGAATTAATCCCTTCACAGAACAGCGCAAACTGGCTTTAACCAGAGTAGAAAGAGGTCTGGGAGGCCTTGGCGCACAACTCAACAAGGAGACAAATACATTAGTGTCAAGTTTGAGAAACAGGCGCCTCACAGGTCCTCAACTGGCAGCTTCATCATGGTTGCTGATAATGGCTCTCTGTACGCCTACAGTATGTAGATATTCTACTGAAAATCTGCCGTTTCCTGCTACAGTAGTAAGTTACAACATTAACATATATCAACACTGTATTTCTGATCAATGTGAGGTTATTTTAATGGACAAAAAATTGGCTTTTCTTTCGAAGACAAGGACATTTCTAAGTGACCCCAAACTTTTGAACCGTAGTGTACAATTGTGCTCATAAGTTTGCATACCCTGGCAGAAATTGTGAAATTTTGGCATTGATTTTGAAAATATGACTTATCATGCAAAAAAAAAGTATTCTATTTAAGTGACCATATGAAGGTACGGAAGCCCTGAAGCCCAAGTAGTAAACAAAAAATTTGGGCCCAGAGACTAAGTTTATCTCGTTTGAACGACTTAGTATCTCGTTTGAACGACTTAGCAAAAAAAATAAAGTAGTAAAACAAAAAACTACAAATTTCTTTTTCAAATTTTTTTTTAATATTTTTTTTTTTACTAAGTCGTTCAAACGAGATACTAAGTTGTTCAAACTAGATACTAAGTCGTTGAAACGAGATAATCATTATTATGTCTAATTAGGCCAAATTCATTATACAGCAGCATTAAAAGGCCATGTAATGGTTGCTACAGCCCATCGTTCTTTGATTCCGTCCAGTGATGTGCTTATTATTGTTCATTAATAGTTATTTGAAACCCTAAAGCAAGGCAACCTTTGAACTCCAAAGTATTAAGTCAGAACAGTGAGCAATCGGCTGAATAGTAGCACGGTGGCATAAGGTGAGGATGCATCAAATGTGCCATGACATTTTGCTCAAATGATGAAACATTGTATGTAATACAAAACAGGATTGTTCAATAAATATTCAATCCAGACAACATTACAACAAATACAAGTTGTAGTCTTGTTTAATTGCTTAAGTTGAACTTCTTGCACTGTAAAAAGTGCAAGAAGTTTTTCAGTGGCTAGGAAAAATTCCCTAAGAAGGCCGAAATTTAGGAAGAAACCTAGAGAGGACCCAGGCTCAGAGGGGTGACCAGTCCTCTTCTGGCTGTACCGGGTGCTAAGTCGTTCAAACGAGATACTAGGTCATTCAAACGAGATACTAAGTCATTTAAACGACTTAGCAAAAAAACAATTAGTAGTAAAAAAAAAAACTTAAAAAAAAGAAATTTCAAAATTTAAGTTTTTTTTTTTACTAAGTCGTTCAAAAAAAGAATTAGCAGTAAAAAAAAAGTTTTGACTACTTAATTTTTTTTACTAAGTCATTCAAACGAGATACTAAGTCGTTCCAACGAGACAAACTTGGTCTCTGGGCCCAAATTTTTTTTTACTACTTGGGCTTCAGGGCTTCCGTATGAAGCTATTTATTATCACACAGTTGTTTGGCTCCTTTTTAAATCATAATGATAACAGAAATCACCCAAATGGCCCTGATCAAAAGTTTACATACCCTTGAATGTTTGGCCTTGTTACAGACACCCAAGGCGACACACACAGGTGAAAATGACATTTTAAGGTGAATTTCCCACACCTGTGGCTTTTTAAATTGCAATTAGTGTCTGTGTATAAATAGTCAACGAGTTTGTTAGCTCTCACGTGGATGCATTGAGCAGGCTAGATACTGAGTCATGGGGAGTAGAAAAAAGAACTGTCAAAAGCCCTGCATAAGAAGGTAATGGAACTTTATAAAGATGGAAAAGGATATAAAAAGATATCCAAAGCCTTGCAAATGCCAGTCAGCACTGTTCAATCACTTATTAAGAAGTTGGAACTTCGGAGATCTCTTGATACCAAGCCAAGGTCAGGTAGACCAAGAAAGATTTCAGCCAAAACTACCAGAAGAACTGTTCGGGATACAAAGAAAAGCCCATAGGTAACCTCAGGAGAAATACAGGCTGCTCTGGAAAAAGACGGTGTGGTTGCTTCAAGGAGCACAATACGACAGTACTTGAACAAAAATGAGCTGCATGGTCTAGTTGCCAGAATGAAGCCTTTACTGCACCAATGCCACAAAAAAGCCTGGTTACAGTATGCCCGACAACACCTTGACACGCCTCACAGCTTCTGGCACACCGTAATTTGGAGTGACGAGACCAAAATAGAGCTTTATGGTCACAACCATAAGCGCTATGTTTGAGAGGGGTCAACAAGGCCTAGAGTGAACAGAATACCATCCCCACTGCGAAGCACGGTGGTGGCTCACTCATGTTTTGGGGGTGTGTGAGCTCTAAAGGCATGGGGAATCTTGTGAAAATTGGTGGCAAGATGAATGCAGCATGTCATCAGAAAATACTGGCAGACAATTTGCATTCTTCTGCACGAAAGCTGCGCATGGGATGCTCTTGGACTTTCCAGCACGACAATGACCGTAAGCACAATAATAATAATAAATGGGAGACTCGGAGATCCAAAGGATTAAAAGGCTTAAGCTATCTTCTCCTTAGTCATTGTTGTTCCTTCCGGTGATCACGGGATGAAAAGGACCATGAGAAAAAGTTTGTTAATAAATGTGATCAGTTTAATCGAGTCCTGACAGTTACAGTATTACCAGGAGACATGTACATAACATTATCAGCCTACTGTCCTAAAATGTATTGTAGTTATTGTTTCTTACTTTGGAACATTAAGGATGATAATATGAGATACTTGGAGATTAGAAAGATTGAAATACTTATTTCCTCATTAGCTGCTCACCTTCCATCGTTCTCAGGTGATCCAAAGTGCCTAAAGATCCGTGGATCATCATTCATTTCGTTCATCGTTCCTTCCGGTGAATGAGATTTGAAGATCAGAACATCCTACTGAGATGAATCATGAATCACAATTTTCCAAAAAGATTTGTTCAAAAAGAACGAATCGTTTGCGAACGACCCATCACTAAAGCAGAAGCTGTTGGTCGACTGCTGTTGGTAGGTACAATCAATGTCAAACACTGTACTGTCTCATTACTTTCAAATGTATTAAAAAGCGGAAAACTACAATGTAATATGAGTGTTACGTAGGCTATCTTCCTGTCGATTGTGATAGTTTTAACATCAACACGTCATTTTGCGCTGGAACTGTAATTGTGGAAATAAATAATAGTTTGCTAAAAAGTGTCAGTAAATGCATGGAGTGTAAACAAAAGTCTTTGGTGAAAAAGGGCCGATTTGAGAGTGCTAATCAATCAACCATCTATCATAGCTAAGTTACCTGGAAAGCTAATTAGCCACATATTCACCCAGCGACCAATAATGGTGCTCATGTCTGTATTCAACTAACGTTAATGTCTTACGTTAATGATTTTGTTATATTTGTCAGGAAGCCCATGAGATGTCTGAGTAAAGTGTCAATCATTTATGTTGCGCTGCTTGTGTAATTTCTGCAGACAGTAGTCGTTTTCATTGATTGCATTTTCGTATAGTATATTGTATACCTGTATTTGCTTGTGATAAATAGCATTATTAGTGTTTGTTTGATTAAAGTGCAAGCAGTTTCATTAGTCAGCTTTCATTCACAATGAGCAACATCATGAGCATGAGGAAGGGTGACAGTGACATTCATGAGTTTTTTTGGCAGCCTCAGAAAAGGAAAGTAAGATGATAACAGTGAGAAAATGAGTACCAGTCAGATGATAGAGGTATATAGTAGCACAAGAGGTGAGTTAATGTTTATTGATATAATAATCATTACCATTCAGATCAGAAATGGTTAGTATTCCATTCCTGAACATCAGGGCAAGAAAAACAACTTGTTTACTGTATTTATTTCATGTTCACTGGTGCGTTCAGAGTAAAGAGAGAGAGGGAGCGAGAGAGCATGAGGATGTCAACGGGGCTGGGAGAGCAAGTGACATGGAGGTGAATGAGAAAAGGAGCAAATATTGATGACTGATCTGATAACCATGTTGGTGCTGTTCCGATGACATCTTACTTAATGTTGCCTAGGGATGGGACTATAGAAGATTTTAGTACTAATCGCGATGGAAAATACTCACGATAATGAAATCATGGAGAAATTCCATAATCGGGATAATCGTAAATCAGGATAATCCTCACATGAGTGACTTGAAAAAGTTCTGCCAGTCGCAGAAGTTTCCCTGACTGCTTGTTTTATTTTACAAGTGGAGCGCACATCTCATCTTACGTTGTACTACGCCACTAAACTTCCTCTGTGATGTATGGTCAATGAAGCCAAATGGCACTGCTAGCTTAAATAGAAGAATATTGTCAATTACAATAAAAATCTACATTGTTAAATGTCATTATGAGTTGGGATTGTATTGCAATGATATAAAGAATAAACTAGTTTTCCAATTCCTTTACAACAGTACTAGTCTAACCACTACACTTAGTAGTCTACAAAAAATCTTCAGATCACGTCTCCACTTCCTGCTATACGCAAATATCTGTCCATTCCATTACCACGGAAAATAAGCTGTTGAAACAATGTTGAGCTCAAACAAACCAATGATATCCTAGAAGACATGCAGCTATGATGCATGCAGAAAAATATGAATAGGATATACATTATACACATCTCTTTAAATTTTCTAATTATAATTTCGTTAATATTGTAGGCTAATTATTAATGCTTTCCTATTGAAAGTGACAGGAGAAGACAAATAGAATGTCATTTGTGCGGGCCAAAACAACATTGACTATCTACACGATCTGCACAATACATGATGCGCACAACATAACCGGGAGCTGTTATAATGAATTGGCACATCAAATAGGCCTATCGTTAGCTAATTGTCACATTCCGTCATAGTAAAGTAGGAGTCAGACACAGGGGGATAGCTTACTTCCTTTTATTTTGAAGTTCAAGCAAGCTTAAGAATGGCCAGTGAACTTAGGCTAGAACCAAAACAGGTTTGTTTAGCAGGACTAGTTGGCTGGCTATGCACAGGCTCTGAAACAGCCCTGACCAATACACGGAACGATACAACAAACAATAACCCACAAAACCCCAACCTAAACAACAGACAGATATACACCTACACTAATGACATAACATAAAACAGGTGCCCCTGGTAATGATGCAGAGGGGAGGGGCGGTGGCTTCAGAAAGCCAGTGACACCGACCGCCAGAGCCCAGGCGCACCAGCAGGGTGTGCCACAGGAGAGGGAGTCGTGACAGTAATAAGGCACATAAAATGTGCCCAGAAGTTCATGCACCCACAGGTCAGTACCGGTAAGAAATTAAAAATCTATTTTCACCTCTGATCCACAGAGGAGTGACTTGAAAAAGCTTTTGCTAGTCACCAAAGTGTTCCTGACTACTTGTTTTATTTAACTGGTGGAGTGCGTATTGTATAGATTTTACTAAATAAAACTTTCTACAAACTCTCCATTGCAAGAATGCAATCTTAAATTACGAAAAGACCCATTATTTCCATCAGCCTATTATAGGTCTCTTCCTGGAGGATGCGCAAGGATAAACGTCTTAGAATCACTTTAATGTGCTTGATTGTCCACCAAGAAAGTGTCCTAAGGTCGAGGTCTTAATATAAAAGGTCGAGGTCTTAAAAGGTCGAGGTCTTAAAATATATATCCCTGCCCGAACTGTATCCATGACATTTTTATCCGATACCCAAAACATCCGTCTGATTTGTTGCAAAATCAATACCCAATCCGACTGATATCTAAAGTCGGCCATATCCAATCCGAAATATGCCAGGGACGAGGGATAATCAGATCTTAATTTTTGTCTGATAATTAGGATACCAGATATGTGTCCGAAGGACAAAAAGGCTGCATTAAGTCCGCTAAATTGTTTTAACCTGTCTTGCTGTGGCCATTTGATGTTGCACCTGCATTATATATTATATCTGGGCCAGTCTCAGATTTCTCACAATCTACAATTTAGTATTTTCATAACAACATTCCTATTTTAAAATGTGGAGCCCAGAAGAGAGTGTGTATTATAAACCTATCTCGCTCACCCTCTAATGTGTGCATTTTCATTTATTTGTTGAATAGGAGCTTGAGCACAAATTAGGTCTACCTGGCCTGTATACATGTGTTGGCTATAAAGGTGTGTGTGTGGGGTGTCTGATAGTTGGCTAATTAAAATGAACGTCCCTCAAGAGTTACAGTGCTTCTATATTATCATCACATCACACAAAGTCAACAGTGTTTTAGGCTATTCATTGCGATGGAGAATGATACAAAGAATAAACTAGTTTTCCAAGTCCTTTACAACAGTAGGCCTACTAGTCTAACCGCTACACTTAGTAGCTTACAAAAAAAGATTCTGATCACATCTCCAATTCCCACTATTCGCAAATACCTGTCCATTCCATTACCGTGGAAAATAAGCTGTTGAGCTCAAGCTGTTGAGCTCAAACAAACCAATGATATTTATCCTAGAAGACATGTATGGAGGACCAAACCTGCCAAAATTAGAAATAAATAAATATATCAATAAATATATTTCTGCAGAAAAATATAATAATAAATATATTAATCAAATATTATTTCCTGATTTATTTAATTCCTTGATCATTTATTTCTGTTTTTTTAAAATTCATTTCCATTATCATATATTTCTCTATATATTTATTTCTGTATTTATTTATTTAAATATTCTTTTATTTTTGTATTTATTTATTTCCATATTCTTTTATTTCTGTATTTATTTATTTCCGTGTTCTTTTATTTCTGCGTGTATTTATTCCTGTATTTCCTTGTCCTTAAGCTAATGAAGGGGGGCGGGACTAACAGTCAGACGTAGCAAGCAAGCTTAGAGCAGCAGATAGAATCTGACGGTGAAGACGGTGAGTGCTGGTTTACAGTAGATCCTTGGCACATCCCCATGTTGCCAATCACTATTCCTCGCACATGCATCATTTAAGCATAGGTGACATGATTAAGGTTTCGAAAAACCGAGAGGAGTTTTCGGAAAAACACAATATCATTTTCGCGAAGTGAATAGGCTACGAGAACTGCGCATCTTTGCGGGTCTGTTCCAGGAGTCCTTGCATTGAAACTGGTTAATTTCAATGCCAGTGTATAGGACCAGACTCGGAATTTAAGCGATCGTATTCTACCAAACTCCTTTCGGCTTGGACCTATGCACTGGTGTTGAAATCAAGACGTTATCCCCATCAGATCCCTGCAATGATCTGCAATGTAAGACAAAAGTTACCTACCGCTCACGCGTGCTTCCTCGCTACTATGGGTAAACTCTGCCTTGTGTACAGTAGGCTACTCCTGAGTCAGTCCGCATGGTATTATAGCCAGGAAGTTAATAATGCAATTATTTATACCTTTTAATCGGGATGGAGGGGTTATGTAGATTATTTTGAATGTGTTGCAGTTGAGTTGTTAAGTGTATACAAATAAATTTAACAGAACATTGCACAGTTATGTCATATTTTATACTGCAGGGGGATAATTCTATTCTTATACCTTTTCACTGTTTTCAAACAGGGTCTGTGACCATGTTATCCAGATTTAGTTTACTTTTGATTTGCATCTTTACGTTCAAAGCTTGTCAATTTAAAAGAAAATTGATGGAGTTCTTTCAAACGATTTTTCTATGAACTGCAGGGTACGTCAGTCGACAAATTCCGGCTTTTCGCCGGAATCAGGTGTAGGCATAGTTGTCCGGCAGATGAAAATATCAACGGCCAAAATGTCCGGTGGGAAATATGCCAAATGAATAAATAAATAGTTTAGTAGCATATTAAATAGCCTAATATTGTGTGACCTATATGATCTGTTGTCAAGAAAACAGGGAACCTCCGCTAGCTCTTATTCTACAGTAAGACATTAGGCTAGTGAGTGTTTGGTTATGTGACTAAGTGTGGCGCCAGATTCAAAAGCAGCACACTCCGGCACCAGCTCCAGCCGACGACTCCGAAATGTCCAAGGCGAAGCAGACATCCCCGGGCCGGTTTGAAAAATAAAACAAGCAATGGGTGACCCTACTGACCACAAAAAAGCATAGTTATTTGAAATCAACTAATTATTTGAAATAGCCTCCCTTACAAAACGTGTTTCATTGTTTAATGCAATGGGACAACATATATAGGCTATTTATAGGCCATAGGCCTAGATTTTAATGCGCATTGTCTAATTAGGAAATATGGTTGGAAACAGAGGCGTTGCTAGTATCACAATACATTCGGGGCTTAGCCCCCCTCACTTCTTTTCCACGCATTTTTCATGGATAACCCTATGGCGCTGGCTGAAGTGTTGAAATAAATTTGTTGTGATGCTGCGTTGTTCTAACCACCGTCTTACGGAGTTTTAATATTAGGCCTACATTAGATTGTGTCATCTGTCTGGAACCCAAAATATTACCAAATCATCCCTAGTCTCTATCACATTGTCCTCTGGGTTAGTTTTCTTAATCTATCCTCTTGCTCTCCCTAACAGCAAACCCTACTCCGCACTATTCTTTGGCAGTACGCCGCATCTTGGATGTTTCTGACTGGTAGAATTTGCTGTTCGGAATGCCTGCACTGCTAATATCTCCCCGACCCGCGCTTGTTATAACTTTATTGGGTTGTGGCTATTACTTTCATTAGTTATAGAGCCATCATGGAATTGGGATATTTTAAGAATACTCACTTTAACTCACTTTTAATAAATTGGGACGAGTGAGAGGCATGATCAGAACAATGTATAGGCCCTATTTGTATAGTCTGATTAGCAGATTTGAGACATACAACTGGACATTTGAATTGTAAACGTTTATTGTCTTAAATTAGCAAAAGATAGGTGATAGGCCTAACCGGACTGGGCTTAACCGACTGGGCTTGATTGCTACGTCTGACTGTTAGTCCCGCCCCCCTCATTAGCTTAAGGACAAGGAAACACAGACATAAATACATGCAGAAATAAAAGAAAACGGAAATAAATAAATAAGAAATAAAAGAATATGGAAATAAATAAATTGTGACGATGAGGTGACGGACAGCTCCGTCATCTCCCGCTTTTCCTGGTTTCCAGTTTTTCATGAACTCACCCCAGACTCATTCATTGTCTTGTCTCCAGTCATCACGCACACCAGGTCCCAATTAAGTCATCAGTATGTGTTTTACTGCTAAGCTAGCCCTTTACTTTCATTCAGTTTGTTTTTGTGCTCGGTGTTTGTTTACATTAAATATACACATCGAATGCCACTCTGCCTGCGCCTGGTTCCTCCTCTCCACCACTACACAACTGTGACATAAATACAGAAATAAAAGAATATTTAAATAAATAAATACAGAAATAAATATATACAGAAATATATGATAATGGAAATGAATAAAAAAACAAAAACAAATGAATGATCAAAGAATTTAATAGAATCGGGAAATAATATTTGATTAATACATTTATTATTTTTTTATGCATAAATATATTTATTGATACATTTATTTATTTATGCACTTATTTCTAATTTTGGCAGGTTTGCTCCTCCATAGACATGCAGCTACGAGAGATGCATGCAGAAAAAACCTGTTGAACTGCAAATTGTAGAAAATATGAATAGGATATACATTATTATTCATATATCTCTTTCTAATAATAATTTTGTTTATATTGTAGGCTAATTGTTAACGCTTTCCTACTGAAAATGACAAGAGAAGACAAATAGAATATAATTTTCGCGGGCCAAAATAACATTTTCAATCTGCATGATCTGCACAATACATGATGCGCACAACATAACGGGGAGCTGTTATAATGAATTATAAAGTTATTATAAAGAATCAACACATCAAATAGGCCTATCCTTAGCTAATAAGGCACATAAAATGTGCACGGAAGTGCATGCACCCACAGGTCAGTACCGGTAAGAAATGAAATCTATTTTCACCCCTGATCCTAAGATAAGTGACTTGAAAAATCTCTTGCCAGTCACCAAAGCGTTCCTGATTACTTGTTTTATTTAACTGTTGAAGCGCATATCTCAATATATATATTTTTTTAGATTAGATTCAACTTTATTGTCACTGAAGTACAAGTACAGTACAACGAAATGCAGTTAGCATCTAACAAGAAGTGCGAAAAGAAGAGGTCAGACAATTTACTTGTATTAAGTATAATGTATGTTACAGATGTCACATACAGATGTGCAATGTATAGATGTGCAATGAAGGCAAATGCAGTACAAATGGCATTTCTAAATGCCACTAAACATACTCTGCAATGTATTGTCAGTGAAGCTGGCAATCATATACATTTTGAGATTTACATGTTATTATAGTATTAGTTAATCATTAAAAACCTTCTTTGATATTATTTTATTGTAATGGCTTTTTAAATGCACAAGAACAATATTTATATAATGGAAGAATATGCGATGAGCCGTTTTGAGCTAGAAACCAGAGTTGTTATTGGGATTGTTATTAATCGGGATAAAATCGTAAATCGGGATATTTTTGGCCAGGATAATCATGGCCAGGATAATCATATCGTCCCACCCCTAATGTTGGCACAACTGAGGTTAGGTTTACGCACAGGTACCAATGAGGTTAGGTTAAAGCAGAGGTGTCTCTGAGGTTAGGGTTAGGTCAAAGGGTGGGGAGCAGGGCAATAGTCTGTCTTTGGACTTGGGTAACCAACTAACTACAGGTCAGTTACATTGATGGTCCTGGAGCAACATTAATTATGATGTTGTAGGAACAACATCAACACAGTGATATCAGATTGTGTGAATATTGATGGTTAAGAGTCTTATAAATATTTTAAACATGTTTGAATGTTTTTCTTGGGGGACCCCTGGCTGATATGGTCCCCCCCCCAATGTTGACTCCAGGCCTACGGCCTTGCATTATACGCAGCGTCCCAGCTTTTTTGGAAACGGGGTTGCATGTACAGTAGTTCTGTGTATTTTACGTGGCCCTCAGGAAGATTAGCTGCTGTTTTAAGGCTTTTTAAGGGGAAATGGTGATCAAATAAACTTCCAAACCTTTAACTACAGGATACATCCAAGAGCATTTAAAACAAAGACATTACACATTTACATTAATTAATAGCATGTTAATTGCACTGCAACATACGGTGGGGCAAAAAAGTATTTAGTCAGCCACCAATTGTGCAAGTTGTCCCACTTAAAAAGATGAGAGAGGCCTGTAATTTTCATCATAGGTACACTTCAACTATGAGAGACAAAATGAGAAAAAAAAAAGAGAATCACATTGTAGGATTTTTAATGAATTTATTGGTAAATTCCTCGGTAAAATAAGTATTTTTTCACCTACAAACAAGCATGTTTTCTGGCTCTCACAGACCTGTAACTTCTTCTGTAAGAGGCTCCTCTGTCTTCCACTCGTTACCTGTATTAATGGCACCTGTTTGAACTTGTTATCAGTATAAAAGACACCTGTCCAGAACCTCAAACAGTCACACTCCAAACTCCACTATGGCCAAGACCAAAAAGCTGTCAAAGGACACCAGAAACAAAATTGTAGACCTGCACCAGACTGGGAAGACTGAATCTGCAATAGGTAAGCAGCTTGGTGTGAAGAAATCAACTGTGGGAGCAATTATAAGAAAATAGAAGACATACAAGACCACTGATAATCTTCCTCGATCCGGGGCTCCACGCAAGATCTCACCCCGTGGGGTCAAAATGATCAGAGGAACGGTGAGCAAAAATCCCAGAACTACACGGGGGGACCTAGTGAATGACCTGCAGAGAGCTGGGACCAAAGTAACAAAGGCTACCATCAGTAACACACTACGCCGCTAGGGACTCAAAT
>JACXGI010007918.1:23393-35536 GCA_016801175.1 Esox masquinongy
AAGAGGATTGGGAGAATGTCATATGGTCAGATGAAACCAAAATAGAACTTTTTGGTAAAAACTCAACTCGTCGTGTTTGGAGGAGAAAGAATGCTGAGTTGCATCCAAAGAACACCATACCTACTGTGAAGCATGGGGGTGGAAACATCATGCTTTGGGGCTGTTTTTCTGCAAAGGGACCAGGACGACTGATCCGTGTGAAGGAAAGAATGAATGGGGCCATGTATCGTGATATTTTGAGTGAAAACCTCCTTCCATCAGCAAGGGCATTGAAGATGAAACGTGGCTGGGTCATTCAGCATGACAATGATCCCAAACACACCGCCCGGGTAACGAAGGAGTGGCTTCGTAAGAAGCATTTCAAGGTCCTGGCGTGGCCTAGCCAGTCACCAGATCTCGACCCCATAGAAAATCTTTGGAGGGAGTTGAAAGTCCGTGTTGCCCAGCGACAGCCCCAAAACATCACTGTTCTAGAGGAGATCTGCATCGAGGAATGGGCCAAAATACCAGCAACAGTGTGTGAAAACCTTGTGAAGACTTACAGAAAACATTTGACCTCTGTCATTGCCAACAAAGGGTATATAACAAAGTATTGAGATGAACTTTTGTTATTGACCAAATACTTATTTTCCACCATAATTTACCAATAAATTCATTAAAAATCCTACAATGTGATTTTCTGGATTTTTTTCTCATTTTGTCTCTCATAGTTGAAGTGTAACTATGATGAAAATTACAGGCCTCTCTCATCTTTTTAAGAGGGGGAACTTGCACAATTGGTGGCTGACTAAATACTTTTTTGCCCCACTGTATGTTGTTACAGTCATGTTTTTATGTTTTGTGAAGCCCAGGAAGAACAGCTGCTGCTTTGGAAAAAAGTAATGGGGATCTGAAAATGTAAACATTTGAATTAAAGCTTTGTCTGTTACACATGAAAATGTAAACAAAGCATGTTTCCAGGGCAAAAGCCTTAACTGTCACAAAACTTTATCCACATATGCACTGAAAAAGTACCAGTTCTCTCATTTTGATTGTAATATTGTTATTGGACATGTTTGTAAGATTGTTTTTGGGTACCTCAGGAAGAGAAGCCGCCACCTCAGCAACTTATGGGGATTCAAATAAACAAATGCACTTGTGAGCAATGACATATCAGTGACTGGTGCTCATTTTCATCTGAGCACTTTGGTCAACGACGTAGGTTTGTATTGGATATTGGGGGGGGCAGGGTCAATGGATCCCAGGATTTTCACTCTTTTCCAGCAGGGTCATTCCAAATGTACTCGGAGGTCGGAATATCCGAGTTCCAAGTCGGAAGTTTAAAATGGAATGCCCCCTCAAGTCGGAATTCCAACTCGGAAAGTTGGAGCAACCCCACTAGCCCCGAGTTCGTAATCCAAGATGGCAGCACCCTATGCCATTTAGCAGACTAGTGTTATAAATTATATAGGAAAATGACATTTATAGTTACATTACAATATTCTGAAGAGCACTCGCCTGTCCAGGTTACAGGTTAGGTTACCAGTTACGGAATGGCTGATTAAAAAGTGGTCAAAACATTGTATATATTCCAAAAGGGCAAGCACAATAAAGGCTTTAATCGGGGCGTCCATCTTGTTTTCCGACTTAGACTTTTGGAATGCGATCAACTTGGGTTAACTCAGGTGTGACGTCATTCCCAGTTCCGAGTTCCGATATAAATGGAACGCAGCATCACATTGACCTGTCTGTAACATTGGTTACAGACAGGTCAATGTCCCCCCAATCTACACCACTGACTTTGGTAGAACTTAGGCTGAAATACAGCTAGTAAGATGTAAAATATCATACCTATGCCTTAGAACTTGATTTCTGATATGCAAAACATGGTTGCACTGTATTGACTAAAAAAAATTGTTAAACAAATCTGTAGAATTCCCCATCAGCAATGATAGATCTTATGGGATCATATGGGACAACAGTAAGGGTAAGAGTTTGAAAAAGACAATTATTTGGCTATAAGCTACTCTGGTCTATTTGCATATCTTCAAGTAATTTATTTAAAACATTCTTGATAATAGATCTACATATTGGACAACTATTGCATTGGTCTTATTCTTCTGGCCACTCAAAGACTCGATGAGCTAAGCGCCTTGGAAATGTTCGATTTCAACACACATTGACCTCCCCAGGAGGGCTGTCCAATCATTCCAGCCTCATGCCACTCTTACTCAATTAAAAACGATCTTGAAGGCCAGCCCAGGGAGACCGGAGACAGCTGTGGCAGCTGGGAGAGAAAGACTGAGAGTGAGAGAGAAAGCGAGTGAACAGGAAAGCCTTTCTCAGGTATCAGGGAGAACTGTAGCCCCTCAGTCCTTCCAATCAGTGGCTTCTTTCTCTGATTTAGGAAGCCTCACCAGCTGCTGGTAGTCAATTGGATGAGGGAAGGAGGATGAGAGGGAAGACATTGGAGGATGTGTGTTGGGTGCTGGAGATAGAGCTGGCACTCATTCTTTCCTGGCTCACTTGTTACTTTCGTCTCTCTATCTCTCTTTCCTCAGAATCAGAGCAGCTCTGATCAAAAAGTGGAGTTTTTCTTGTTGTTGATCATCGGCGACCAGATACTGCGGGAAGGTCTGGGCACTGAAGTCAGCAAGCAGCTCTGGCCATCGGTCCTGCCAGCTGTCACTCAAGATGAATCGTAGATGTATGAAGACACTCACACAGACACACACAGCACAAATATGAACAAATACACTACTTACCCCAAGCCAAAGAAAAAGCCCAGAACATGTAATATTGCCTAGCTCTGAAATTTGAAACCTTTACATTATATTTAACATGTATATTTTCATACTGGCCCCAATTGTATACATCATGCTCTACCAACTGAGTTACACTGAACCTCCAGAGGACTGTTCTAGAGCTTGCATGGGCCAGGATGAAGAAAACAGTGCAGTGCTCTAACGCCATTACATCGTGGGTTCAATTCTAGGGCTGTCACAGATGGTTGTGACCAGGAACTCCAGTTCGAGGTCCACGATTCAGGGCTACCAATTCTAAAGCATTTGTTGCAAGATTTTGTAACATATTCAAAAAGTAATGCTTTTTAATGCAGTGCTTCAGTGTTTTAACTGTCTCCAAATAATTTTTCAATAGGTGTTAACATTTATATATCTGCTTTGTGGCAGATTCACCTGGGAAATCCATAATTCTTCTGACAGACCCAAACTTGAGATATGGTTCAGTAAGGGCCCAGGAGTAGACAATTGATTGCCATGTTTTTAAATAAATGCCCCTAATGGTTAGTGGAGTGGCAAAACAGAAATGTATCATTCTCAGATTAAAATGTAGACTATGAAATAAAAGTCACTGCCAGCCACTTGTAGTGTTGTTTTGTAAGCATAATTGGCATTACATGCATTTACTGTCTATCTCCACTGTCATGGTTGAAACATGTTTTGTTTTATATACTTGTCACAAATGACAAATTATCCAAACCTGCCAACATTCTTTAGTGTGATCAGCATGTTTAATATTAACCTCTTGCATGTTTTTTTATTTGCTACCTATTGAGTGCTTCTAAAGTGTTTGGTGAGCTGGAACTTTGGTTACTGATTGCTGTGAAGTTTGATATGACTAGAGTGTTTGGCATGTTTTATGTATTATTAATTGGCATGGACTATATGGACAATTAGAGACAGCTGCTGCCAATTCCAATCCATCTACATCCTTGAACTAATCGACACACCCCAGACCACTTAGAAAGAGGAGGAAAAGAACACCACAGAATGACATGCTGCCAAACTGGACCAGCCATGCAGTCAGATACCAACCTGACCTAAGAAACTCTTACAATGCTCTCAATCTGTCCACTTAAAGAAAGTTGCTAGAAAATAATAAGGGGTGTTAGTTGAATTCTCATTCCTGAAACTGTTGTTTATTTCCTCCTACATCCTATGGTCATAGTAAAAAGGGGGACATGCAGAGAGTGACCCAGGAGTCACCCTGGCTGACATGGAGTGGGTCAAGATGAGTTTTGCATATGGAATGACATACGGCCAGATTAGACCAGACCAGACAACCGCCCGAGGATGCAACCATACTCCGCTCACAATAACATCTCAGGAAGGGAAGTGCTTATTTCCCTACGGCTCGAGTAAGTGTTGCCCTGTGGCTGTTTTGCCAGTGATTGTAGGATTTCTCGTCTCCTCTCAGCTGTCACCGGACCCCAAGTCAAGGATACTACGATTCGGTGTAACTCAATGATTGGACAGCGTCACTACATCAAGACCCTGGAGTTGTGAGAAAACAATTTAAGGCAGACTGATAACGAATAAACAAGAGGTCTAATGAATGGGCTATTCTGTCGGAACTGTAGTTTGGTAATGTAATAGGGGCTGCAGGCTCACAACACATTGTAACTCAGTTGCATCCCGGGTTCCACTGGTGCCGCCAAGGGGTGGCAACCCTGATACAATCGCTGGCCCCCCCACTGGTCCTCCCTTGCAAATCACTTATGCATAATATGCTTCTATCTGATATTTTACATTAGGTACTATTCATTTAAAAGGGCATGGGTAGGATTTTTGGATTAAAAAATGTGACTCGGATAGCGACAATGCAGCCAGTCCTGTTCCAGCATATCGCCTTTGGCGAGGTGGGGCTTGGCTCCATTTGTGAACACACATACCGCCTGGAGGTAGCAAAAGTCTGCGATAAGAAGTTAAGAAAACATTTTGCAAACGGAAGCTACAATGGTAGCTAGAGATGACAACAAAATATCAAATTCCTCGGTAGCCTACAACAGCGTACACATCAAAAACTGCCAAGCGAAGAAAGATTTCGGTGAGTAGCGCTATTCATAAATGAGCTGGATTAAACAAGGGAGAAAACAAGAATAAATATTGGTTCAGTATCATTTCCAAGGTGGAAGAACTAATTACATTAAAAGGGATGGAATTTGACTCTGATTTAGCGCTTTTTCTTCCCGACAGGTAAGTTGATTAATTCACATTAACGAATGGTTTAGCTTCGTATTTGAATTGCTAACTATAGGTAGCTCCCAGTGCTGCTAAACCAATGCTAGCTTGGCTAGTTAACAAATTAATAATGAGAAGTTAGACATGGAGTTTGTATGACTTCTTATCAGCGCTTTCTTTCTGGACAGCCAAAAAGATGTGTGCATTATTATACAGGTTGTTTAGCTTGATATTGTGTTACACTAGACAACTGTAGCACCAAGAACCACTAAGCTAATGTTGGCTAGGCTACATTCAGTTGTGTAACTGGCTAGTCTAACTTAACCCAATTTACATAAAATATACATTTGTTTAAAGAAACATAACTAGATAGCTAACGTTTTTTACCCATGTTGTTGCCATTGCATTTAGCTGGTTCTATTAATTTTCAGTTTGCTGTGTCTAAAAATTGCATGAGATCGCCTGCATGCGTGTTCATGTGAATTTGGAAAGAGAACTGTCAATCAAACTCAGGCTGGGGGGGACAGGGGGAGTAGAGGGAAGAATTGAGGGCACTCTTTCTCACATTTTAATTATTTCCGAATGTTATCTAGTGCAGCTCTAAATCAATATGTATTTTTCATAATAGTTCATGTGAAAGAAAATAACAAATGCATAGCCTGCTGGCCTTACTTTGTCTTGTCTTCGGTCCAGTCATCTGTCAAGCCTGGCAGTGCATTTGTTATTTTCTTTCACATGAACTATTTTGAAAAATATACACTGCCCCTGGAACAATTATTTTTATGCTCAGTCCACTGTTCTTATTTGTTTTTAATTCACTTTTTCCATTTGTATTGTATTGATTGTTGCCCCACGGCCAGTACAAATTCCTTGTTTGTTGTGAAACCTACGTGGCAATAAAACCCTTTCTGATTTTGATTCTGATTAAATCGCCTAACACATGTATATACAGATACATAACACATTAAAACAGGATTGTTGTAGAACTGAAAATGTTAACTGTCCCATTTTAATCAATGCACAGCAGGTAATTTGTAACATTAACTGTAAAATAAGTAACAATTGTATATCAGTATGGGATTCCTTAACTCTTATGCTGACATTGTTTTTAACTAGCCTATATACTACAACAGCATAATAGAATTCCTGAAATTCAGTTATGGCTTTTGGTTTTGGTGTTCCACCCCAAGATTTTCAGTGGCCCCATCTGGCCACCCCTATGAAACATTTCTGAGGGCGCCACTGGCGGAATCCACTCCTGTTTTTTGATGGGGTGTTATAGGCTGAATGGATTGTTTTATTCCTTATGAGACAATTGCTTATGTTAAATAAGATGTGGGGGCATTCATTATTTTAAACTATTACTGTAATCCTTTATCCTTGCAAATAAAGCCTTGACTGGACTTGGCATCTCTCTGTTGCCCTGCCTCAACGCTGCAACTCCCAGCAGACTTGGGATACTCTGTGTCAAGATATGTGGCCTCCAAAACATCTTATCATGCTCTGCGCTCAAGCAGATTACACCATAATCTTTACATCCCCGGGGGAATACACTCTCTGGTCTTCTACCTCAGTTGAGCTCACAGGCGCCCCAGCCGCCATAAGGAGTCACTACATTGCGATGTGGCAAGGCAATAATGTTCTAACCCCGCCAAACCCAAACAGTGCTGTCCAATTGCACAGTGCCCTGTGTGAGACCCCTGGCGTAATCTACAAACACGATTTGAGCCCTGGTCTTGCAGTGATGCTGCTAATGGCAAGGTACTGTAGTGACTTTTACTCCTCAGTCATTTAGAGACCCTTAAAACATCCTTTCTTATGACATGTGATTGCAATGGTAATAGCCACCATGTGCCCCAATACATTGAAAAATGATTTAGGGTTATTGTAAGTGTAGGTTTAGGCTGTCATCTTGTCTTCAGGATATTTAATTATCAGTTTCATTTATTTGTTTTTTTGCAATAGCTAATGTAAGTTATTGTAAAAATTCTCAGTTTCTTTCTTTCAGTTGTTACTAATTTTGCTGTTGTAATAAGGCTATTTGAAAAGTTGAGTGCCAACTTGTGTCACAAAGTTCCAGTATGCATTTCTTGATATAATCAGTGGGGAACCGTCAGGGTCCTCTACGCCCTCAGAGAGGGCCCAAGGATAAATACAAATCTATATATATATATATTTTTAGATTATAATTTGCAATTTTGTTTTCAATGATTTAATCTTTTTTGTCTTAAAGGAAAGGTTCACTATTTTTGATCCTTTGGGCTTTTTTAGATTATCTAGCCTAATACTGGACTGTGGAGACATCATTTTTTGGAATTAATACCGTTTTCAGAGTTTACGATTGTCCCGGCTACAAAGGAAGTTTGTAGCCGAGAAAGGAAGTTTCTCCCGGCTACAATGAAAGTGAACGGGGCAACAGATATAGCGTGTGAAATTATATAATACATTCGGTTTTCCAAAATGGGAAGGCCACTGTGTATTGATATAGGTCTCCATATGTTCTCCTGAAAAAATTGTGCCAAAACGAACATTGTTTCAATGGTTATCACTGTTTATTCTTTCTGGAAAATGGATAAGCAGCTGCCGCACAGATGAATCTGTCTGTGAGGAGGCTGTATCCGTAACCGGCTTTTTTGTTTACTAAACTGTAGCTCACATTAGCTAGTATAGACTACTAACTCAAATAAAAATGCCAACAAGTTCTATTAACTGTTGGTAAACCGACGCAAATCTGTCTGCAAGGAGGATTTATCCGGGAACCGGGTTTGTTTACTAAACTGTAGCTCACGTTAGGAGTAGGATTTATTGCTCCCTAATGCCATCGAGAACCTTGATGTGTGTCCGTGGATGAGGCTGAATCGGCTCCAGCATGTGCAACAGATGGCAGTGACTTTCAAGCTCTTATCAACCGGGCAGTTTTGGAAACCTTCCACGTCCCCAAAGAAACTGGAAGAGGCAGAGGCTGGAGGTAGTGATGGCCAAACGAGGCTTCATTAGCGTTATTTTAGCAGCAGGATATTATGCTGGCAGCAGTCAGATTTTCTTTATCACAATAAAAGCCATCATTGAAATTACTAAGACCATATAGTTAACAATCTAGTCTGTAAAAAAGAACAGACAAGAACAACATTGGAACGGACATTTAACATAAAATGACAGACTAAATTGACAGACTAGAATGTTAACTATATTGCCTTATATATTTCAATGATGACTTTTATTTTGAAAAAGAAAATCTGAGTTAGCTTTCTGAGTTACTTAGATTTCAAAGTGATGCTTTTCGTTTATAAATCAATGAATGGTTTAGGCCTCGAATACATTTCTGATATGTTTGAAGATTACAAACCGAGCAGGGCTCTTAAATCCATGAACTCAGGTCAGCTAGTAGAGTCCAGAGTCCAAACTAAATATGGCAAAGCTGCATTTAGCAGCTATGCTGCTCAAAAATGGAATACCAGAAGATCTTATATGTGCCCCAGACGTATCAATTTTTAAATACAGGTTAAAAACACTTCTCTTTTCACGCGCCTATGACTGAGCACTTAATATTTAGCCTTACTGCTTTTATAGCTTCCTCATGGAATATCTCTATTTTCTTAGGCAATGTCTTATTATTATGATTAATTTTATATTTCTCTTTTTCTTGGATTTAATGTTTAATTATTAAATGGTTATTCTATTTCTATTTTCCTATGTTTTACCAATCGTTTCTCTGTAATGCAAGTTCTGGTGCTGTCAGAGGAATAACCTCTTTTCACGCTCCTATGAATGAGTGCTTAACTCCATTGGGGGAAAAGGTTTTCAGACCTTTTGATGGGAGGTTTTCACACCTTTTGATGGGAGGTTTTCAGACCTCTCAATAAAACCGGTAAATCCAGGTTAAAAACACTTCTCTTTTCACGTGCCTATGACCGAGCGCTTAAACATATCCACAGTGTTTAGCCTTACAGCTTTTATAGCTTCATATGTATTTATTTTGTTTTTACTTTTCTGTTTTCTTATTCGATGTTTGATTATTGTTTTATTATGATGTATTTTTTATTTATTTTTTTTCTTTGTAAAACACATTGAATTGCTTCTATGTATGCCTTCAGCAATCACGCACCTGTTCCTGGTTCACCAATCACCCACTGCTTTTAGGAGGAATCCTGACGTCCCGTCCCTGCCAGATCGTTAAGTCTCATTTGTATGTTGACGCTCGTCCAGCTACTGTATTTACCTATTTGTCTGCTCTGCCATGTTCTGTTTGCCCTGCCGCTTTTTTGTTCTCACCCCGTTCTTCTGTTCTGCCTCAGGATTACCATCTCATCTTTCACTCATCTGGTTACTCTCCTGGAGACACTAACCCCGAAGCCGACCACGCCGTGACCAACACCCACCTCCACGCTCCCTTGGGATTCCAGAACCGTCCTCACCACCACCATCCAGACCTGCTCCCTTTCCTTTTTTCCTCATTCTGACCTGTACCCTGACAATAAACATCGCCTCCTTCCCATTGCTTGTGTCCGGTCTGTTTTTGGGTTCCGATCCGATCCAAGTGTCCAACCGGAGGCAAGTCGTGGTTAACTACTATTAAGAAACATTACCCAATCTGATGAGAAAGTAATACCGCAGAGTTGACCGGCAAGGTGAGCCAATTTTCATCTAGGACTCATTTCTATGGTGTGCTGGCATGCAACCAACTACCTGGTGGACCTGTCTGAGATGTTGCATCAATGATGATTGTTAATACGCACCCGAATGACCACCCCGAAGAACATTGGCTGGCTATTTACATCACAGACGACAGCATCGGAAGGTTTTATGACAGTTTTGGAAACTCCCCAGATTTTATCTATTTTCCCAAGTCAATCAAGGCATTTCTGCAAACCTGTGAGAGTGTGGAATACAGCACTAAAGTGTAGTGCAATGAGGTTTTATAGTTAATAACCACTAGGGGGGAGTCTGGGGATAGGAGGAGAGTTTGAAGGGTAGGGGAAGGAGAATCGAGTTCCAGCTGGCATGACATGCGATATTCTGACTGACTATTAATAAAAGCCGAACAAAAGCTTCTACATGGTGTTGCTTCTACATGGTGTCAGAAGACGTGAACCTGTGAGTCGATCTCACAAAAAGTTTTTCCTGAAGTTGTGAAACGGGACTCTTATTTGATGTGCTCCTGCTGTCTGCTAGTTAACAACAGCGTACCCTGCTAGCTGACACCCGATAGATAATAGCCTTGATAATGGAGGGGGAGAACTAAGAGGGAAACAAAATGGATCAGATTTTCTCATTGACACCTCCCGGCAGTTTTAATTTTGAGGAACCAAGTTCCTGGGCACAGTGGTTTAGACGCTTTGAGCGGGTTAGACTGGCATCGGGATTAGCTGACAAAGAGAACCAAGTTAACTTGCTTCTCTAAGAACCAAGTTAACTTGCTGAGAACCAAGTTAACTTGCTTCTCTACATAATGAGCGACAAAGCAGACGATATCCTGAACATTCTACAATTGACGGAAAGCGAGAGAAAGCGCTATGCAGATGTTACAAAGGCATTGAGAGAACATTTTGTAGGGAAACTTAACATCATATACGAACGTGCAAAATTCAATAGCAGACAGCAACTACCGGGAGAGTCAGCAGAGAGTTTATCACCGACGTGCACAAACTCGCAGAACATTGCAAATACGGTACTCTGTTAGAAGAGATAAGAGACCAAATTGTAGTTGGCATCTGAGACTCGAGCCTTTCGGAGCGATTGCAGTTAGACCCCGAACTGACGCTGGCAAAGACAATAATGCAGGTCAGACAGAAAGAAGAAATAAAAAAACAGCAGCCACTACTAAGACAACGTGATAATACTGAAACAAAAGGGACTAATTTAGACGCAATATCAACACGCAGGAAAATAATAGTCTGTGCATGAAACACAACACTCAGCTAAAAAGGAACACACAGAAAAAAAATTCGGTCAAGGGGAACAATGTAGAAGATGTGGTAAAATCCCATCTGACGGGTGGAAGCAGTGCCCTGCCAAAGAAGCGGAGTGAAGGAAATGTAGGAAAAAGGGACATTTTGCAGCCGTCTGCAGTCACGTTACGGTGAGCAGCAGCGCCACCGTTCCATGCACTCTCAGTTCCCATCACTCATGAACACATCCCGGACTTGTTCTGTGTCACATGTCATTAACCTTGCACACCAGGTCCCTATCACATCATTTGTAAGTGTTTAAATGTTTCCTCTCTGCTTCCCGCATTTGTGGATCATTGTTGTTGTTGTGTTTGATGTTGTTGCATGTGTTGCTGTCACATGTAAGTTTTGTTAGAACCATTGAGTACAGTCGTTTTGCTGCTGAAGTCAGCCCTTTCTTTTGTTGTTTGGTCATGCTTGCTATTTGTTTAATTAAAGCCAAAAACCGACCGCATTCCGCCTGCGCCTGGTTCCTTATTCCTGCAACCCCGACGTGACAGAATGATCCACCTAAAAATGGAACCAGCAGGTATGTCGGAGGAGGAGAATATATGGAATCGCCGCCTCCTCGAGTGCATGCTCGGCACGGTGCGCTTCCAACAACTAGAGCTGGAAGCTCCCTACACCGAAGAGCGCATCGAGCTAGTGCTCGTGGAGGCGTGCGGACAGAGAGCGATCACCGGGACCAAGGAGCTGCTGGCCCGGTACCCGTTGGGGAGGGACATCTTCCCTTCGACCGGGAGGGCCCAGCCGAAACGGGCAGCACCGCACTGTAGGGCGAGGTGCCCAACGCCTGGTCCGCGGTTCCCCCCAGAACCGAGGCCTCCCCAGAAAATTTTTAGGGGGGGGCTGAGTGGGTGCCCAAGGGGGGCCGTGATTGCACCCCCTCTACGTCCGGTGCCCGCTCCAAGGCGCAGGCTCTTCCCTGCTGCCCAGGAGCCGCAGCCAGCGCCACCTGCTGCCTTGGAGTCGCAGCCGGCGCCCCCTGCTGCCTTGGAGTCGCAGCCGGCGCCCCCTGCTGCCTTGGAGTCGCAGCCGGCGCCCCCTGCTGTCTTGGAGTCGCAGCCGGCGCCCCCTGCTGTCTTGGAGTCGCAGTCGGCGCCTCCCGCTGCCCAGCGGCCGACGCCGCCAGCACCTCCCGTTGCCCAGCGGCCGACGCCGCCAGCACCTCCCGTTGCCCAGCGGCCGACGCCGCCAGCACCTCCCGTTGCCCAGCGGCCGACGCCGCCAGCAC
>JACXGI010007919.1:0-35429 GCA_016801175.1 Esox masquinongy
TTGCTATAGCTGTGAACCACATCACTGCCCTGAATTTAGCTGGCGTTATCAACAAATCTCAGTGGGAACAAGTTATGAGATACTACTTTCTGGAGGACAATGATGCCATGACCCAGAGGATGAATCGGACAACAATGGGGAAATCCCAGACTTGGATACTGTTCGAAACATTCAGGCAAAATTGAGGCATTTTATTGCAATGCCAATGGTCGAAAAGAAAACGCCAGCTCAACTTGTATAAAACAACTGCACATTGATTACATTTGCAAGCAAAGGACAACCATGGAATTGTGGAAGACTAATTAATTATGCATATATATTCCATATTAATAATGCATATATATTTGCATAAATTAGGTTTTATTAAATATGTGTAAAATATGTAGGTTTGTGTATATGTTATACAAGCTGGATACTTTGCTCATCTAGGAGTTGGGGAAACATGGTTATAAATCTGGGAACTGTAGCTGTAACTTGTTCCCCTCTCCATCACAACTCTTTCCAGCAATACCTTGTTCTCCCTTTAGCCCCAGGCTTATGTCTCCTATGTTCCTAGGACTTTGAGCATTAAAATGAGAACCAGATGTTAGAATATAAAGGGGCCCTTCAAAATGTGTGTCTTTGTCATACCTAGGAACGTGCACATGAGTTATATTAGCATATTAGTAGTTAGTATATTTGAGAAATTAGAATCAAGTGGACCCTCGAACCTGAGAAGTGGAGAAGAATTACCTGCAACAGAATATTTAAGAGACAATGAAAGATGCACTGATTCTTGGAGTATTGAACACCTTGAGTGTGAACAGTAGCAAAAAGACACAGCATTGTAAACAAGGTCATCAGCCTAAACGCAAACAAAGGACTTCGTATGTAATCAAAGGATATAATTTCAATCTGCCGTGAAACATTCCTACATGTATACGTGTAAGTCTAACATTTGCTAGCTAGCTACAGATAATTTGTATGTCTCTTTTCAAACAAGTAGTCAGAAAGTTGTTTGCATTGCTAGTTAGCAAGGTATAGCTACTGTCGTTGCTGTTAACGTTAGCTTGCCATGTAACGTTAACCAGCTACAGTAGCTAACATTTCCTGGTTTCTAGCTTGATCGTTTCTAGCTTCACCTGATGATTAGCTATAATGTTGCTTAATAATACTGTAACACTTCATGTATGGTGGCTTTATTTGTTCATTTATTTGGTTTGACAGTGTGTTTATTAGAGACCAACCAGATCAGTTTAGGTCAGTGTCCCCATTTGAATACTTAGAGCTGGGTGGGGTTAAGACCTTTTTGAGGGTGTGAACTATGCTGAATGGGTGCAAACAAAGACCAGCTCTCTGGCAACTGTGAAAATCTTTTAAGCCTTTTTTCTCAGAACTAGGTAGAGCAGATTATCAACATTTAAAGCAGCATCTCTTCCCATAACTTTATCAAACTGTAGTGTATTATATACCATTACAAAGCTCTGAGTCTGGACCTACATAAAATGCAATAAAAAGCCAAACTCAAATTTTGCAATAGGACCCAGTTCCTGAATACTGTCACAAATTAAAAAAATATGTAAAAAAGTTTCAGGTATTAGTGTTAGTAGTTGTCATTTGTGATAGTATTTTATTGTTTTTGTTTTAATAAAATGTATATAATTGACTGATGTGTTTTTAAATGTCATTATATATCTCTGTCCAAATGGTGCAGACATCTAAATTTGGTTTTAATTCCCTGAAAGGCTTTTTATTCTGAACATACCCTCTCATTCTAAACTGTCATTTATTAATCAGGTTGAGGTGTTATATGGTTTAACTACTGTAAAACAATCTCTTCCTTTCACTAAACCAAATGTACTTGCTTGGTAGGTGTAACTACTGTGTATCTATGTGGGAACAGACATAACTTCAAATTACATCCCTCTAACCAATGTACCTACATGATAAGTGTTGAGGTGGTTCCATGTAACAAATGGTTAAAATGGACTACAGATACAGTTGTTACTTTGTAACTACAGCATATCTACGTGGGAACAGACACCACTTCAAATTACAGCCCACTTTCCTTGTAACTACACTGTAGCTATGTGGGAACAGACACTGCATCAAATTACAGCCTTCTTTCTTAGTTCTTACACCCTAAGCATTGAGTTGGTTCCATATAACAACTGGTTTAAAATGGACTTACTAGGAACGTACATGGTAATTAAGGGTAAAGTACACAAGGAATGGGAAAGAATACGCTACAACACAAGGATGGCGTGATGGTAATGTAATGGATTATTAACTGGTAACAAATGGTCATTTACCACATATTTAATTTAGGATGTACTTCCAGCGGGAGCTGAAAAAGTTCAACCTGCCAACAACTATGATGGTGCATTTGTACACTGCCATCATAGAGTCCATCCTGACCTCCTCCATCACCGTCTCTGCAGAGGATGATTGGCTGCAATCTACCGTCTCTACACGACCTAGACACCTCCAGGACGCGGAGGCGAGCGGCAAGAGTTGGAGCTGATCCCTCTCACCCTGGAAATGGGTTCAGAACTCTCCCCTCTGGCAGAAGGCTGAGGTCTATCAGGACCAAAACCTCTCGCCACAAGAACAGTTTCTTTCCTACTGCAGTAGGCTTCATGAACATGCCCCCGGAAACAAATTGACTATAGCCCGCTCCCCACATACACACACAACCCTCAACCAGGCAAATCTATAACCCTTTCCCACACACACACACAACCCTCAACTGGACAAAATTTTGCACCTTACACATAATTTTTTGTAATTTATTAATGCAGTCTACTGTTTTTATGCTCAGTCCACTGCTCTTATTTGTTTTTCTTTCCCTTATTACTTTTGTATAAATTGTTGCTCCAACAGGCAGAACAAATTCCTAGTTTGTTGTGAAACCTACTTTGCAATAAAACCCTTTATGATTCTGATTATGAAATAGACTAGTTTTAATGTGTATTTACATTATAAGCTAATGGATGTTATTTGTAACTACATTTGGAAACAACATATTTTGTGGGAGTTCTATGTTCAGAACCTATACAAATGGGAGCAAGGTGGACCTGCAACGCAGTACCTTTGGATATACACATTTTAAAGTATGCCTACTACTGTTAATATTTGATTATCCACAACAACAGTGAAATCTGACCATTTCATTCGTTAGCTTCTCATTTTCAACACGATAAAAGAATAGTACTATTTTAGCACTTTCAATGCCGTATATTGGGAAAAGAAACATGCATGTGGGCGAGTATTTTCGGGGAGAAGCAGTTTGGTATGTAGGACACCTAGTTTTTCAAAATAAATTGTTCCTGCGTTCTTACCACATACTTACATTTTTGTTACATTGTAGTTACATGGGAAATAAGGTGTATGTAACGGGCTGTAATTTGAAGTGTTACCCTCATATTTATATAAAAGCATACGTTTTGTTAACAAGACTTGTGAATGACTGGCTTGATTTAACTTTAATCGTTCGTTTGAACAGCTGGCAGCAGAGTTTTACAATATCACTGACTGTGCTCATACACAATAGAAATTATTAAATTATGAAACCCTATTGTAATTGTTAGTATTATTATTAAGGGTCCTCTGGTAGGAATCTACCACACAGACACCTGCCCCGATTCTTCCACAAGGGGCGCTACAGTACATGACTCAAATTGCTAATTTCAAAGTGATGGCATTTCCACCCCTTTTGACCTATAGAGCTGCATCTTTGTGTACATGCCTCATTTCTCATGAGGAACAAAAAGCCTCAAGGAACCATAAAATCCACCATCTTGGATTTTTCTGTACAGTGAAAATTTGCCAAAACCTATTAAATATTTCAACTTTTACAAAATAAGTCGTATTCACATGCCCTTTGGCATACAGGTGTCTCATACATTCCTCCTTAGATTGATTTCGGGAATAAGAGATATCTTGCAAGATGGCTGATAAAATGGCTGATTACAATATATGTATGCAAAATATTCATATCTGCATTGCTTTAAGAAACAACCTATACACTTCACATTCATTGTGCCTTCTGACACCACCCCCATGTAACATCATGTGCATTTGTTTGCTGCTATCTCAAAGGACGGCGAAACGGCAGCTGCCAGAAATCTGACCATTTTCAACACAAGCTAATGCTAATAAATGCCTTTAAAACTCTTCTCCTGAACCGTACATCGGATTTACTCGCCAGTAAATTTCCAGACTCTAGGCCATACTTCTGAACAGGGCTGATAATGAAACTAGTTGCTATGTCAAAAGTCGACTGAACTATGACTTCACAAAGTCAGCCCTATATGCAAACTCTAATGACAACTATAAAAATTACCTTAAAATCAACCGGTAATCCAACTGACCCAAGTATCGGTGTACAGGTGTCTCGTATGTGCCGCCCTATAGATTTGTAAGGAATAAGAGATATATTACAAGATGGTGGACAAAATGGCTGACCAGTGTAAAACTTATGGGTGGATACACTTCATGTGTGCATTACATTATGACATAAAGAAAATACAGACAAGGTATATTATTCACACAGACAACCGACCTGACTCTTCCACAAGGGACACCACAGGCCATGCCTTAATGCATTCATGTCTAGCAAAATTTCTGTATTTTCCGCTGGTTAAACAAGGGTTTGAGTTTTTAATTTTATTCATATTTACACTTCGCATACCAGTTTGTTATTAAGCCACATGAAAGTTCACATCTCCAAGAAGGCATTTCTGCAAAAAAGACAAAATGTCCCAGAACATGTTGTTCTTCTTTAAAACGGCTCTCCTGAAAAGTAGTGACATGCGACATATACCCCCGTTCAGGAATTCTATCACATATTACTTACATCCACTTCACCATTTGGTGGTTACTCTGCAGATGCCCTGTTTATTCTTCCAGTTGTTTATTTTTTTGCCCTATCTTAGTTTTTGCACTGACTTCTCTATTCCAATTTGCTCCTTACACTATTCCCTGTTTGTTTTTTGAACCACTTCTCTATGGAGCGTACTATATTTTTATTCCAGTTGTTTTTATTTTGTTTCAACCATAGATATTTTGTCTTTTTCATACAGTTTCTACTGTGGTCTACTACCTGTTCTTGTTATTCTGTTTCACTGTTTCATACACATATTTTTCTCTTTTTGTACAGTTTCTACGGTGTTCTACTTCCTGTTGTTTTTATTATTTCATTGTTTAGTAAATATCTGCTTCCCTCTATGCTCATTGTCCTTTGCCTCATACATCTCCCCATACAGTGTGATCCGGAAGAATATGTTGAACAATGATATCTACATTGTCAATAATACGATGCCTCACGAAAACATCTTGCTCTCAACATATATCTGACACAGTCTCATTCTGTTACCTTTTGCTCAAAATACCATTCCCTCGCATACAGTGGGTATAAAAAGTCTACACACCCCTGATAAAATGCCAGGTTTTTGTGATATAAAAGAATGAGACAAAGATAAATCATGTCAGAACATTTTCCACTTTTAATGTGAACTATAATGTGAACAATTCAATTGAAAAACAAACTGAAATCTTCGAGGGGGAAAAATGAAAAATAAAAACTTTACAATAACCTGGCTGCATTAACCAATCACATTCAAACTCATGTTAAATAAGTCATTACACACCTGCCATCATTTAAAGTAACTCACAAATTAATTAATCACAAATAAAGTTCAGCTGTTCTAGTAGGATTTTCCTGACATTTTCTTATTTGCATCTCAGAGCAAAAGCAATGGTCCGCAGAGAGCTTCCAAAGCATCAGAGGGATCTCATTGTTGAAAGATATCAGTCAGGAGAAGGGTACAAAAGAATTTCCAAAGCATTAGATACACCATGGAACACAGTGAAGACAGTCATCATCAAGTGGAGAAAATATGGCACAACAGAGACATTACCAAGAACTGGACGTCCCTCCAAAATTGATGAAAAGACGAGAAGAAAACTGGTCATGGAGGCTTCGAAGAGGCCTACAGCAACATTAAAGGAACTGCAGGAATTTCTGGCAAGTACTGGCTGTGTGCTACATGTTACAACAATCTCCCGTATTCTTCATATGAATGGGCTATGGGGTAGGGTGGCAAGAAAGCCTTTTCTTACAAAGAAAAACATCCAAGCCCGGCCGAAGTTTGCGAAAACAAACATCAAGTCCCCCAAAAGCACGTGGGAAAATGTGTTATGGTCTGATGAAACCAAGGTTGAACTTTTTGGCCATAATTCCAAAAGGTATGTTTGGTGCAAAAACAACACTGCACATCACCCAAAGAACACCATACCCACAGTGAAGCATGGTGGTGGCAGCATCATGCTTTGGGGCTGTTTTCCTTCAGCTGGAACCGGGGCCTTAGTCAGGGTGGAGGGAATTATGAACAGTTACAAATACCAGGCAATTTTGGCACAAAACCTTCAGGCGTCCGTTAGAAAGCTGAAGATGAAGAGGAAGTTCACCTTTCAGCACGACAACGACCCAAAGCACACATCCAAATCCACAAAAGCATGGCTTCATCAGAAGAAGATTAACGTTTTGGAATGGCCCAGCCAGAGCCCAGACCTGAATCCACTTGAACATCTGTGGGGTGATCTGAAGAGGGCTGTGCACAGGAGATGTCCTCGCAATCTGAAAGATTTGGAGCGCTTTTGCAAAGAAAAGTGGGCAAATATTGCCACGTCAAGATGTGCCATGCTAATAGACTCCTACCCAAAAAGACTGAGTGCTGTAATAAAATCAAAAGGTGCTTCAACAAAGTATTAGTTTAAGGTGTGCACACTTATGCAATCAGGTTATTGTGAGTTTTTTATTTTTTATATTTCCCCCTCAAAAATTTCAGTTTGTTTTTCAATTGAATTGTTCACGTTATAGGTCACATTAAAGGTGGAAAAAGTTCTGACATGATTTATCTTTGTCTCATTCTTTTACATCACAAGAACCTGGCATTTTGACAGGGGTGTGTAGACTTTTTATATCCACTGTACATACACTTGCAACAATAGCCCATAGACGTAGCACTGCCTTACCACTGCCTCTTTCACTCTCAATGCTTGTCTGTCTATTGTCTTAAGCAGTAATCTGTGGCTCAGAGGTCTATATGACCACAAATGTGGACACAAATGTCCCTTACCAGAATATTTTCTGATACTTACTATATTGACACGCTATGGCAGCACTTTGTATATACTCAATATGCTTCTATGCTGTCTTTCTCTTTGACACATACACAGGCACACACATTGTTAAGTCAGAGGTCTATATGACTATAAAGATATACAGTGTGAGTTTACCCTACCAGACCATTTTCCTATACTCACCATATTGGAACACCCCTTCCGTTGTTGCTATGCAACTATATTTTTTATTGTTATTAAAGTGCACTTTCCTGGAACGACTTGCACAATTCTGACAGACAGCCAGAGCCTTAGCTAATTTGCCATTATTTCATGGCAGTTTACAAAATAGGCACTTTTAATTCTTAATTATTAATATTTAATAAAAAGAAAGTATTTGTTTTGGTTATTTATATTTGTTAAAAAAAATCAATTAATTGTAATGTTTTGGGCCTGGACGTCAATGTTAAACATTAATTTTTGATAATCTAGCATGTTAGATAAGCTAGAGGGTTCCCTGTGCAGTTCAATGTATTCATTCTCAGAGAATCTCACTTGATATTGTTATTGCAATAATCCACTATATAAAAAATAAATCAAACTAGAATCAAATCAGGATCTTGAGAACAGAAATCGAATCTCTTACTTTCATTAATGCTTTTTTTTCTTTGAAACCACCGAAAGCTGTGTTATTCAGTTTTTGTTGCTATTGCGAAGTCAAGTCAAGATCTTAACCAGGAAGAACAGCAAACATTTTAAACGGAAAGCTTCCTATTCACGCCATTCCCTTTCTCTTTCGCCCAATAAACATTTGTGATCGGTTACTCAA
This sequence comes from Esox masquinongy, assembly GCA_016801175.1. Lineage (NCBI taxonomy): Eukaryota > Metazoa > Chordata > Actinopteri > Esociformes > Esocidae > Esox > Esox masquinongy. The sequence continues at coordinate 7,934 of JACXGI010007919.1, forward strand.
AGGACAACATCAGTTTGAAGTATTATCATTGAAGTGTGAAGACTTGGAAATAAACAAAAAACAAAGAATGTGATACAAATTTAACGCAGCAAAATGTGTAGACTTTACAAGGTTAATGATAATACACAGGTCGAAACTTACCCTCCGAATCTATGGTGACCTCATCTCCTCCATTGCACATGCTCCTTAGTAGGCTGTCTTCTTTGCTCAGGGTCTGTACAGTGGTGTAATGCAGTGAGCCCCCAACATTCAGCTTCACATATTTACTTCCCGCAAGACACCCTACGCCCGCCTCCTCCTCACTGCCCCGGCCAAAAGACTGGGTGGTGGGGATACAGGCAGCTGCTGCACTCCCTGCAGAAGCCTCAGCAGACATCAGGCGTGCTTGCAGTTTCAGATGGTCCTGTTGTAAAAACAGGATTACACAGTTGCTGGTAGTAATTTCAAAAGAATGATTAAAAACAAATAACTGCTGACATTCTAAAAAGTAGAATGGAAATAGAGCTAAAATTAGTGTAGTATGTTGGTATACTAGGTACAGTTATGCCTCGTTTCCACTGGAGCTGGAACGATCTAAGGTGGTTAAAAACAGAGTTTTGACTATACGTTTAGAGCAAACACTAGAATAAATCACCGATGTAGCCCTGGTATCGGGGTAAAGCACCAGTGGAAATGAGGCATTAGGTCCGGAAATACTTGGACACTTGACACAATTTCGGCTCTGTACTCCACCACAAAGGATTTGAAATGAAACAATCGAGATGCAAAGGAAGTGCAGACTTTCAGCTTTAATTCAAGGGGTTGAACAAAAATATTGTATGAAACGTTTAGGAATTGAAACCATTTTCATACACAGCCCCCTTATTTCAGGGGCTCAAACGTAATTGGAGCCCCTGAAATAATCGGTAATTAAGTGTTGTCTTCAAGTGAAACGCATGCATGATTGAGTTGAGATCAGGCGATTGACTCGGCCACTGCAGAATAATCTACTTCTCTGCCTTAAAAAACTCTGTCGCAGTGTTTGCTTTTGCAGTAGGTTGCTTTCACAGTATGTTTTGGGTCATTGTCCATCTGCAAAGTTAAGCGCTGTCCAATCAACTTTGCTGAATTGGTCAGAATCTGAGCAGACAATATATCCAAATACACTTCAGAATTCATCCGGCTGCTTCTGTCTTTTGTCACATCATCAATATACACTAGTGAGCCATTACCACTGGAAGCCATGCACGGCCATGGCATCACACTGTCTCCACCGTGTTTTAAAGATGATGTGGTATGCTTCGGATCATGGGCCGTTCCAAGCCTTCTCCATACTTTTTTCTTCCCATCATTCTGGTACAGGTTAATCTTCGTTTCATCTGTCCAAAGAATGCTGTTCCAAAATTGGGCAGGCTTTATTAGATGTTTTTTTGGAAAGTTTAATCTGACCTTTCTATTCTTAAGGCTTACGAATGGTTTGCACCTTGTGGTAAACCCTCTGTATTTGCTCTCGTGAAGTCTTCTCTTTATGGCAGACTTGGATAATGATATGCCTACCTCCTGGTGAGTGTTCTACACTTTGCTGGATGTTGTGAAGGCGTTTTTCTTTACCATGGAAAGGATCCTACGATCATCCACCACTGTTGTCTTCCGTGGATGTCCAGGCCTTTTTGTGTGTGGGGGTCACCAGTGTTCTTTTTTTCTCAGAATTTCCAAACTGTTGATTTGGCCACTCCTAATGTTCCTGTTATCTCTCTGATGGATTTTTTTTTTTGCAGCCTAAGGATGGCCTGTTTCACTTGCTTTGACTGCATGTTGTGGGTTCACATCAACAGCTTCCAAATGCGAATGCCACACCAGGAATCAACTCCAGACTGTTTACCTGCAAAATTGATGAAGAAATAATGAAGGAATAGACCCAGACCTATCCATGAAACAGCTTCTGAGTCAATTGTCCAATTACTTTTGGACCCATGAAATAGAGGGGGCTACATATTAAGTGTAATTTCAAAACACTTCCTCCAATTTGGATGTGAATACCCTCAAATTAACGCTAAGAGACTGCAGCACTTTAAGCCCATATTCATTATTTAACTGTAACTTAAATATATTTCGGTAAACAGCCAAAATAATAAAACGTGAGTGTCCAATTATTTCCGGACCTAATTGTGACAGAATTTGTGAACGGGGCGTATTTCACATGTCACTACTTTTCAGAAGAGCCGTTTTAAAGAAGAAAAACATGTTCTGGGACATGGCCTTTTTTGCAGAAATGCCTTCTTGGAGATGTGAACTTTCATGTGACTTAATAACAAACTGGTATGCGAAGTGTAAATACCAAATAAATTTAAAAACTCAAACCCTTGTTTAACCAGCAGAAAATACAGGACTTTTGCTAGACATGATTGGCTGAGATAATGAAGGGGCTGGACATGCTGACATACTGAGTTCTGATTGGTCTGCCAAGTCACCGACTTCTGTCATAACACCCGTACTTGTTTAATAGTATTGCAACCCAGGATTTTTCAAAAAGTGAACCACATCGCTGCCCTGAATTAAGCTGGTGTTATCAACAAATCTCAAGTTGTGAGATACTACTTTCTGGAGTACAATGATGCCATGACTCAGAAAATGAATCAGAAGACAATGAGGAAATCCCAGACTTTGATACTGTTCAAAACGTTCAGGCAAAATTGAGGCATTCCTTTGCAGTGCCAACAGTGGAAAGAAAATGCCGTCTTGTATAAAACAACTGTCCACGGATTACATACACGCAAAGGACAACCATGGCAGTTATGATAGCGATAATGAAAGATGCATAGATTCTTGGAGTATTGAACGCCTTGAGTGTGAACGGTAGCGAAAAGACGCGTTGTACACAAGGTCAACAGACTAAACGCAAACAACAAAGGACTTTGTATGTAATCAGAGGATATTCAGTCTGCCGCGATACATACCTACATGTATACGGGTAAGTCAAACGTTAGCTAACTGCCTACAGATAATTCCTTTTCAAAAAGTTGTCAAAGTAATTTGTATTGCTAGTTATCTCGCTATAGCTACTGACGTTACGGTTAATGTTAGCTAGCAAGTTAACAACATTAACTTACCAGCTAGCTAACATTTCCTGATTTCTCTTATTCGTTGGGTAGCTAGCTTTTCTTCACAAAAGTGAGCAAGTCACTTAGTTTGATATAAGCTACCTAATAGACCGGTCATTCATCCAGGTGTGAGTGATTATGCCTTTTCTATAACCCTATAACTGCTCAGTGGCTGTCCACCTGCACTCAAACTATCTGCACTTACATTGCTGCGACTATTTATTATGAATCCTGCTGCTAAGCTACTTTACCTTTCAGTGTACTGTTTATGCCTGATGTATCAAGTCCATGTGAAAAAACTTTAATTTTATTATTTTATTTGGTTTAATATTGTATGTGTTTATTAGAGACCAACCAGACCAGTTTAGGACAAGGCCAAAGTGTCTCCATTTGAATACTTAAATAGCTGGGTGGGGTTAAGGCCTAAGAGGGTGTGAACTACGCTGAATGGGCGTAAACAAAGACCAGGGGGATAGTCCATCAATGCCGCTAATGAAATCTGCGCTTAACTGAAAAAGCCCGGCTTGAATGAACGCCAACTTCCACTTAAGGCTCAAGCCTTTCCAATAAAACAATCTAGTCGTGTCTTGTCAACGTTAACTCAAACCAAGCTTGAACAAGCTTGCATTGTGCATGCACACGGAGCACATAAGCAGCTCAGAACAAGCGATCATCGAAATTAAGAAACTATTTCACAAAAAAGAAGCGAAAACTAGAGCGGTGATCTTCTCAACAGCGGAAAAAACCCTGCTGAAGGGACTTTATGAAGAATTTAAAGGAGTCATCGCCAAAAAGGGCAATACTGCGGCAATTGACAAGGCAAGGGAGATAGCGTTACAAAAAATTGCAGATTTTCAGATTAAATGCATAAGTCATACTAGCCTACTTATTGTTTAATTTTTAATAAATGAACACTCAGATCACTAGATAAGACTACCTATATTATTAGGCAATATCAGATTTATGATCAATCAAAATGAATTAGGCTAACATGCGAACTGACATAACTACAACGCATTTACTGTTAATTAGCCTAATTCGGTGAGGCTTGAAGCCATTCTGACCTAGTAACACCTATATTAATTATCGGTGGTTACATCTCGGCAGGGGAAAACTGAATAGCCAAAAAAGAATATGGCAACAGCTTTGATATTAGATATCAGGCAACGTCCATCGCAGATCATCTGACAGCATAGAGGGTCTCCAGTGATGTGGCACACTTTGCTTGGCAGAGCATTCATTTTAAATTGCTGCAGTGGTGTCTTTCAAAATGTAAATTCCAGTTCTGAATCATCTCAACATTGCTCACATTCCAGAATAATATTTTTAACTTTGGGTCTGACATTGTGTGAGGTTTCAAATCTGGTTTTGCATAGGCCTTCTGCAGCTACATGTTAGTGCTATGAAATACCAGAAAGGAAATACCAGATTTTTTGCTGATTGATCTGTGCTGATAAGGTGAAGTGAAACATTATCTATGTACAGTAGTTATTACTTTGTGTGAGGCAGACATTGAAATTGACATTTCTGTGAACAACTGCCAGGGTAACAGGATTTAAATCCAAAGAAGTGTTGACATCCAAACTTATTTGATCTATTTTCACAGATGCGCACATTTAATCCAAATCCAATTATTACTATTCTGCCTGACAGTGTGTTGACAGATGCCCCTAGTAGATGCCTGTACGTTTAGGATATGGAAAGATTTCCGATTGACATAGTCTGCCTCCACAGGTCCAGATGAGGACTGGCATGCACATGGGTAGTCTATTGCGCCTATAATATTAGGGAAGCCTGAAAAAGAGGATTACGTTAATACAGAGGCTTGTCAACCTTTAGGCTACTATACATTTATTTTAACTGTCACTTACCTGCAATTGAATATAATGCCTCCTTGATTCTTTGTGTTTCAAGATGACCAGGGAAAGTGATGAAAATATTCAGGTACTGCTATAGAGCAAGACATACCCTTATTTCCTGACATGCAGTTGCCTTCGCAAGACCTTCTGCATCACCAATACTGTACTGTGTAGAATCTGAGCACCTTCATCCACAGGGTTGTTGAGGAACGGACATGCCATATTTGGTTGCAACTCGCTGGTCTTTAGATGCACTGCTTATATAGGCTGAATCTCAAATCGCATACTATTTAGTATGCTAGAATAGTATGCGAGAAGATTAGTATGTCTCAAACCATTGTCTGCTGAAAATAGAATGCGAAAAGTTCCCGGGTGGTCTACTATTTCTGGTGGATATTCGAAGTATGCACCCATGCAAGCTTTTTAGAAGAATATAGACAACAACTACTTTTGCAGTGAAAAAGGAGGGGTTTCCACGATTCTCTTGTACTCTCACTTGACGAAAAAGTCAGTTATCGTCACCTATATTGATGGTAATTGCATCAATGTCGAACATTGTTGTGCCCTAAAATGAAATAGCTTTGGCAGTGTAAAGTTTGTCTTTAGTCTCGCTAGCAATTGCTCAGTTCCTATGACTATTCTAAGTACTAAGATACTAGTATTACTGGCTTATAAGCTTTTACAACAGCCAGTGGCAAAAGCCATACAGTTCATAGATGCTATTTCTGGTGGAAGTAAACTTCATAAGAAATGTTAGTCAGAAACACAATGATTAATGTTGTCTAGCTAAATATTCAAACATGGCATGATGTTAATGTGTGACAAAATGTAATGTTGAGACAATATTATGACAAGGCAGGTCTCAATCAGTCACAATACTGGCAAACCAGCTTATATACTAAACAGTTCGTACTTTACCATCATCCGCGAAGTACATATTGTACTTGCAGTATGTAGTATGCGATATGAGATTCAGCCGGAGTCTAGGCCTATGTCAATTAACTATTGGCTTTGAAGACAGTGAAAGTGGTAAGACATGCTTTTTTACCTTGTTTATTTCTATTGACATGTTCTTTGGAACTAAATGAAACATGTCAATTCATGCTTGGTCACAATGACAGAAAAAAGTCTGAACTTATGTTTCTGAACACGGACAGGACAAAAGTGATGCAAGCAAGAAAATACACGGAACGGTCTTTTGGGATTCTGTTTCCGTCTGTTGGACATTCTTTGAAACACATCTAAGTTAAGCTTGACAGTTAGCCTGCGAGGGAGCAGGCTAGTTCAGAGGTATAAGTTACCTTGGTAACTGAGCTGGGACTCCTATAAGCCACAGTAATGGTACGGAACTCTCACTCAAATTATCCAGACTTATCGAAATAAGCCTGGATTTTCCTTTATCTGTCTTGATGGAATACCCCAGCTCTCTGGCAAGTGTGAATCTTAAGTATCTTGTTCAGTTTTTTTCTTTTTCCGTATATTCCCCTTTTACAATATTTGCTTAGAAACAAATACTTCACAAAAAGACAGACTGGAGAACCGCGGAATATTTGATTTTATCAATGAGGTACACCTACAAAACACAATGGAACAGCAACCACCCGCACCGGATAACAAACCGAAGCAAAAAGGAAAACAAAAAAGAATCATCCTCCGATACCGATGATTTACTTGCCCTTGATGTGGAAATTTCTGCTCTGGCTGCAGTCCACGCTAGAGGACTGCATTGGGATTGGGATCCCGCTCGACCCAACACAAATCTCGCGGGAGCAGGTGTTTTTAAATTTGCTGCGGGTGGGATTGGGCGGTCAAAAAATATACCGCGGGTCCCGGGATTTAGCTAGCTAACAAGGATGGAGTCATCAAATGAAGTTGAAAAAAGAATAAAGCGGGTTTTTACTTTAAAGACATAAAGCAAGGAGAGTCTGATATTTGGACACATTTCTCAATTGTTACATGAGAATTGGACTTTGTAAGAATTGGACTTTGTAAGTTGTAACAAATGTGCAAAAGTATTAAAATACAACAGATACAAAACTGGCACCTCCATAATTGACTTGAATGGGTTTTGTCCAACATGTCTCAGGTCCAACGCACTGCCACAATCATACCTTAGATTTAGTCCTGTCACGAGAAATAGATATTGCAGATCTAAACATTTCACCTCCAAAATCCTGGAATATCGGATCACAGTCTTATTACATTTAACGTTAAAACAAGAAACCCACTTGCTCCACAAACAATGGGTTTCAAAAGCCATACTACAAATAGAATTCTTGATATTCTTCCAGGCTCGCTCATCGATGACAGAGTAAATAAATCCGCAAACGATCTAATCGAGGATCTAAACTCAACACTGCGAATTACTTTGGATACGGTTGCACCACTAGCAACAAAAGAAATACGCAACAAGAAACTTGCTCCCTGGTACAGATAATACTAGACCACTCAAGCAAGCCTCCAGAAAATTGGAGCGAAAGTGGCGCTCCACCAAGTTACACTACAATACCGAAAAGCACTCACATCTGCTCGATCAGCTTATTTCTCCAACCTGATTGAGGTGAACAAAAACTAACCAAAATTTATCTTTGATACATTTGCAAAGTTAACAAAAAAGCAATGCTCAACAAGTGAAGTGGGTCTTCACTTTAGCTGTAATGAATACATGAACTTCTTTGATGAAAAGATCATCACCATTAGAAAACAAATAACTGACTCCTCCTTAAATAGTTATAGTCCCCAAAATCTGAGTTGTCCTGAGAATGTTCTGAACCTCCCTGACCTGGTGTCAATGGGGACACTTGAATTTTTTGATACTGCATCGCACGACACGTTCACTAAATTAGTAATGAGTTGTAAACCCACAAATTGTCAACTAGACCCGATTCCAACAAAATTACTTAAGGAGCTATTTTCGGTGTTAGGTCAGACAATATTGAACAAAAATTGCTCCCTATCCTCTGGATGTGTACCAAACTCATTAAAATAGCGGAAATTAAGCCTCTTCTAAAAGAAAATGTAATCTGGATCCAGACAGATTAAACAATTATAGGCCAAAATCGAACCTCCCGTTCCCGATTCCATCTGGAATCACAATGTCAATCTTCACTGTTATGCTGATGACACAGTTATAAATTTCGATGAAGCATAGAGAAGCCCCAAAATTAGCTACTTTGGAAGCATGCGTTTCAGATATTGGGAAGTGGATGACAGAGAACATCCTGCTTTTAAACTCAAGAAATACAGAAATGCTCGTTTTAGGACCCAAGAAACAAAGAGCCTTGTTGGCAGATCTCACTGTGAACCTCGGCGGCTTTATGGTCGTATCCCAAAAAACTGTAAGAAACCTTGGCATTACCCTCAACCCTGACATCTCCTTTGATGAACATATAAAATATATCTCAAGAGTTGCTTATTTTCATCTTCAGAACATTGCAAAAATCTGAAACTTTCTATGAAAATCTGATGCAGAAAAACAAATCCATGCTTTAGTTACTTCTACATTAGATTAGTGCAATGCTCTTCTTTCCGGTTACCCTGATAAATCAATAAATAAACTTCAATTAGTGTTGCACACGGCTGCTAGAATCCTAACTAGAACTAAAAAAAATTAACACATTACTCCAGTACTAGCTTCTACACTGGCTGCCTGTTATGGTTAGGGCTGATTTTAAGGTTTTATTGTTAACCAATAAATCAATACATAGACTTGCTCCTACTTACCTTGCTGAAATGATGCAGCCATACATACCTACACGTAAACTTAGATCGCAAGATGCAGGCCTTCTAATTGTAACTAGAATTTCTAAACAAACAGCCGGGGGCAGGGCATTCGCTCATAGAGCTCCACTACTGTGGAATGATTTGCCAATCAAGGTTAGAAATGCAGACTCAGTGCAAACTTTCAAGTGTCTACTAAAGACTCATCTCTACAGCATGGTCTATGATTAAGTGTAGTCTGGCCCAGGGGCGTGAAGGTGACCGGACAGGCTTGATATTGTCCACCCTTGCTGTCTTGTCAGGTGGGCTCTCATCGCCACATGGATGCCCTCCCTCCAATGCCATTCGGGGGCAGAGGCACTGGCTTGTTGTTGTCTCTCTGTTGCACATATCGTGCAATTGGGCTGAACTCTGCTGGCAATACTCGGCCCTCATTTCAGGGTGGTTGCGGTTGGTGGGTGTCCCTCTGGTTGATGCTTGGCAATGTGGGTGGATTGATTTCCTGCCTGTTGGGCCGTGCCCAGGGCTTCCCCCGGATAGGGCCACAGTGTCAGTGAACCCCCCTTTCTCAGCCCCAAGGTCTTACGCTGCTTTATTATCGTGCCGGGGGAGTAGGGTCAGTTCTCCTTCTCCACTATAAATCCTTGTAGATTTAAGGAATGCATTTTCTAAATTGTCCCTGTCTCCTGCCCTGTTTTAAACTTAGGAGGACATGAGGTCTTGGCCCACACCTCCGGAGTACCAGGCTTGAAAGACTCGTTGCTGTCCCTGTCCAAAGTCCTCCTGGTTGTGTTGCAGATCAAGACGATACCTGACGATTTCTGCTGACACCCCCCAACATCAACACTGTTGTTGTTTGCTCCTTGGGGTTTAAGGCTGGGTTTTTGTAAAAGCACTTTGCGACAACTGCTGATGTAAAAAGGGCTTTATAAATAAATTTGATTGATTGACCTATGGGTTGAGGCGACATACCTGCTCCATTCTCCTGGGTCAAAGTAAGCTCCCCTTCAAAGAAAAAGCACTTCTTCCTGTACATATAAAAGAAGATACTACCGAAAAATGTGTCACACTTTGCTGTAGAGACATTAGGCCGTATAACTTCGTTGCTGAGAAAGGCTTTGTTGACATAGTTCAACACTTTGTTAATGTAGCCGCTAAATATAGCAGATTTAATGTAAAATATGCTCTGCCTCACCCAACCACTGTATCCAGACATGTCGAGGGAGAGCACAGGCACTGCAGGCGAGGTGGCCATGGAGACAAAGCCCATCATTGAAACATATGGATGTCCCATCATCATACATGTGCCATCTCTACATGTATGGCAGCCATTCCATTCCAGAATGGCTTTAAAAGAATTTTGTCTAAAGGGGGAACACGTCAATACCCATCCCTAGTTATTTGTCATGTGTGGTGCTTTACTTTAGCTTGACATGAACAAGTTTATCATATGGTCCGTTTCATTTAACGGAATGTTTTATGTCTGTCATTCTTAATGTTTAGCATAGCCCTAACATTTGTGTAAATTCTTCATTATCTCTACAAGCTGTGACATAATGTTTGCGGGTGCGGGCGGGAGTGGAACACACATTGCGGGAGCGGGCGGTAATGGTCAGAAATTCAGCGGGAGCGGGCAGGCGCGGGATTAAGAAAACTGTCCCCTGCAGGGCTCTAGTCCACGCAGCAATCGAAAGTTTGTGCAAAGACGTTGCTGGCCTCCGAGCTAGCTTGGAGTACAGTCGAGCAGAGATCCTCATTTGGCATAAAGACAACAAATCACTCACGGCCACTATCAAAACTATAAACTCAAACATGACAAGGTTATAAGCAGAAAATTGATCGCTAAAGAAATATCTGTTGGATTTGCAAACAAGGGATATGAAAGAATTTCATTTTCTCCGGCATCCCAGAAGTCCCAAACACAGATAACCCAGAAAATGCAGTCAAGCATTTTTTACAAACCTCACTCAAAAAACCTACTGATCCCATGAACAAAATTAATTTTCACCGGGTGCATGGACTGGGATTGTGAAACAATGACAACAAGCACCCGCAACCAATCATTGTAAAGGTTGAACACTACAAACAAAAGGAAAAGATTAAGAATAAAGGCAGAGAACTTGTGGGAACGATCAGTTCCCAAAAGAAATAAATGACTGGAGACGAATGCTTTACCCCATTCAAAAACGTGAACAAGCAAAAGGAAAAAGAGCATATATTATAGTAGACAAACTATTTATAGATGGGCAATTATTCCGCGATCACGAAGTGACACCATAGCTATTCTATAAATCACATTTGTACTTTTGTAATACCATTAGTATAACCAATACAATGACAATAAAAAAAATAATAATAATACAAACAACCCAATGCCACACCGAGCCTGCATAAACACCATACCCCTAACCAGTCATGTCTTCTAGCTAACAGTATTATACAAACATTATCTACACCAAGTTATTTTAATGGTTGGTGAGCTTAGCATATCAAGTTATAATTGCAATGGCTTAGCTGATTTCAAAAAAGAAAAATTATATTCATATAGCTAAAGGAGAAAGACTACAACATATACAACCTACAGGAAACCTACAGGAATTCAAACATTACAGATGAACATGTATGGCAAAAAGAATGGGGAGAGCATATATACTATAATGGTCATGGTCTCTCAAATTCTAAGGGGGTTGCGATTTTAGTACGCAATATAGCAGACTTAAAGGTAAAAAACACAATTAAAGATGCACATGGAAGGTGGATCATTCTTAATTTGGAACTAGATGATAAACAGTTATGGCTCATTAACCTCTATGCTAACAAAGATGATCCACACTTATTTGCAGACATATACAGTAATCTTGTAAATTTAAAAAAACATTAATGATAATGTGATAATGGTGGGGAATTACAACACTGTCCTTAATACGTCAAAGGATCGCAAAGGCCATCACACAACACACTATCACCCACGGGCACTTAAATTACTGAAATTATAGACACAGAAGATCTAGTTGATGTATGGAAGTTAAAAAACCCAGACAGGGTGAGATATACTTGGAGGAGGTTATCTCAGGCCAGCCGTCTGGATTATTTTCTCATTTTATTCTCAGCTGTTCCAAAAAAAAAAAAAAAGGGGCTGATAGAATGTGCTCGGATCACCATTTGATTGGCATCTACTTCACTCTGCTGAATTCCCAAGAGGACAAGGATACTGGAAGTTCAATGAAAGCCTTTTAAACGATGAATCAGTCGTGACCAGAAGAAGATAATTTATTTTTAAAAATTTTAAGGACAATATTGACTCAGCAGATCCTCATGTGTTATGGGATGCATTCAAAGGCACATTTAGAGGCCACTCAATACTATATTCTGCAAAAAATAAGAAAAAATAGCTGGCAAGGGAAAATAAACTAAAGACAGAGATAGAGAATCTAATAGTTGAGTTAGATAGTAGTCGAAACGATTAAGACAATATACAAAAATTAGAAATTAAACAATAAGAAATGGAGTCTATTTCAGGAACGATCAACCCTCTCCTATTATAAAAACAAAGCCAACTAGATGGAATACAGTGAAAAATTAACTTTTTTTTTTTAATCTTCAACACAGGAACTCAACAAAAAAAAATCTCAAAAACTGCAACAACAGAGAGTCCTTCATGACTCACCTGAAGGTGTCTTGGAAGAGACAAAGTATTTTGAGGAAATATACTCAAAACCTCCACTTCACCCACTAACTGAGGAAAATTGCAAGGATTTCTTTCCTAATAAACAGGACGTTAATTTAACATATATACAAAAGGAACAGAGTAAGGAAAAAAACAACAGTAGAGGACCTCCTGGAGACTCAAATCTTGAGACTGGCAAGTCACCAGGGCTCGATGGCATGCCCACAGAAGTATATCTCACCTTTTTTGAAGAACTAAATGACCCATTATTAGCTTGTTTATTATTAACCACCCATTATTAACCACTCATATCTAAATCAGGGCTATTCAATTCTGGTCCTCAAGGGCAGAAACCTTTCTGGCTTTATCCTCTACTAACTATATGGGACTGATTCAGACCTGAGATGCCAGGTGAAGGCAATCAACTTGCAGGTAGAACCAAAAACCAGAAGTGTTTCGGCCCTCCAGGACCGGATTTGAATAGCTCTGGTCGGCAACTCAGCAAGAGGGCCTAACATCACTGCTGCTCAAACAACACCCTGATGGTAATTATAAGGATCCTACTCAGTTAAAAAATTGGAGACCTTTTACTCTACAGTGCTGCGGCGCAAAAATTTTAGCAAAATGTATAGCACTTTGAATAAAAAAATCCATTCCAGAAATAATACATCCTGATCAAACAGGTTTTATAGATGGCCGATACATTGGTGACAATTTACGTCAATTAGAGGAAATAATAGAGCTGCATGATAAATCAAAAAGGCCTGGCCATAGCAAATTTGGAAAAAGAATTCGATAGTCAGTTTAGATTTTATTTATGAATGTATTACCTATTTCAATTTATGTAAATCTCTTATACAATGGGTGAAGGAGATGTGTAGTAACCCAAAATATAGAATCATAATGTTTTTCTTTGAAACAGTTTTATATTATGTAGGGGAGTAAAGCAGGGATGCCCATTATCCTCAAATTTTTTCACAATGGCCATAGAAATCTTAGCCGGCAAAATTAGAACCACAAACACATTAAGGGTTTGGAAATCCAGGGATTAAAAACAAAAGACTCCATGTATGCGGATGATTCAAGTTTTGTCATATCGAACAGATATGACAGAATCACTATCCTGCCTCATTCAAGATCTAGACCAAGATCTAGACCACACTACTACTGCTTTGATTGAGGAACTTAAACAACAAACACGCGTGAAGGAGCGCATGTTATAAAAACGACTTAAAATGTTATACTTTTTTTAAATGTCATGGTATATTGTCATATGTAAACAATTTAGATTGGAATTTTAAAAGTATTTAGAAAAATAACATTCAAGTCTATTTATTTCAACCAAAAGTATTCGAATACTAAATACATTTCGGGTATTCGAATATTCGACTATCCGTGCCCATCCCTAGTGTACACGTATGAATGAATGTACGTCAGTATGTATGTGTTTTTGTGAATAAAAATTATGGATTAATCCCATTAAGATTCCGCTGGTAATCTCAGGAAGATAAATCTTTTCATTATACAAGTGTGTCTGAACAGGCAACATGTTTTTTTGTTGTTGTAGTCCGGTGGTGGTTTTGGCTCGTGCTCTGGGGGACTTCGGATGCTGCGGCATGTGGGTGGTGCACCTTTTTTTATTGTAACAAATGATAAAACTGCTGTGTGCTACGGGCTGCTCAAGAAGTACTCTTGCCACATATATTACATCCTCCAATCCTCCCAGATATGTGACCTGAAGTGTGGCCAGTGAAGAGGGCTGGTTAGCTAATGACGGGTAAGATCCCAACTGTGATATCGGGACTAGGAATGTCATGAGAACCAATACTTCGGTACCAAGTCAATGTCAAAATTCTGAAAACATGATGGTACTCGTTTTTGTACTGTCCCGTAGGTACCGGAGATCCAACACGTGAAAGATGCCGGCAAGTGCAGTTGCAGTTCAGCCTCGACTCGTCGAAAAGAAAAACTTTCATGTATGGAAGTACTTTGTGTTCGAGGCGGATGATCAGTAATAAATTTGCAAAAAACACTATGCAAATGGTGCCTTCAACTTTTCAAGACTGAAGGAGAAAACACTTCCAACTTAGCAAAGCACCTCAAAGACAGACATGCAGATTTATTTAAAGAACTCAAAGTGATTGAATTTCAATTCACTTTACATTAACAACGTATCCAAAGTGTTATACTTGTTATATCCTTATCCTGAAATAGATGCTACCATTATTTTTGTTTAGACATTTGCAATGGCTAAAGGCTGCTGTGTTGAGGCTAATGTAATGGAACTATAGCTCGTTGTGGTAGACTACCGTCCTTAACGTTCAGTCTGTGTCATCTGTCAAGTTCAAGATGCCATGAAAAGTGATGCCATTCTTATAGGAATCTGGCATTTCCATAGAATGGAAATGCCAGATTCCTGTACTGTTACTATTTTTATGTACAGCAATATAGTTTGAGCTGGACATGTCATAGAGTTCCTTGACTTGTGTCAGGTGCTTTTCTTATTTTAAGGCTATATGCCAGTGCTGGACTTGATACTTGGAGATGATCAGTGTTGTACTTATTCTAATCTATAGCCTATGTTTACCTTTTTATTTTTTCATGTCCTGGCTGGGTACTGTAATTGAAATGCTGTGCCATAAAAAGTTGATTGATTCTATTTTAAGCACAGTACTGTGTGTTTTAAATACTTGAAGAGTGCATTCCCCTGTTCTTTTTTGTAATGTTAATAGTTGTTTCTTTTTATTTATTACTTGAAGGCTATATGCCACTGTTGTTTTTTGTAATGTTCAAATGTTTTTATTAAATGAGTGTAAGTACATGGGATTTATTGTTTTGTTTTTGTTTTCACCTTGGAATCGAATTGAGTATCGAGAATCGTGGAATTTCACTGGTATTGGTATCTACTATTGGTATCTATTGGCCTACTAAATTTCTGGTATCGTGACATCCCTAATCGGGACAACCTAAGACAGGCCAAATCGTGCATCTGGCCACAATCAACAATATACATACCCGAGGTACATGTGTATGTAACCCAGAAACAGGATCTGTGCTGAACAAATAGCATAATGACTAGACCATGAACATGTGGTGCTTTTCAGGTCCGGGGAGGTTGTCGAATCTCACTCAGACAAATGCACCGGATTCCCCACTGCACACATTGTTACAGTTTCACTCAAGACTGGTGCACCAACCCACATGCCGATTGTTTTTGTGGTTTTCCTGGAGCATGAACCCTCACATCTCCCGGATATAAAAGCAAGGTATAACGCACCACTTACATAGTATTGTGTTTGTCTGTCTGTATTTTGTCTTTTTTGTGTGAGTTTTCATGATTGAGTGTGAAATGATGCATTAGAAAAAGAAAAGGGGAAAAAGGGGTGCAGAATTTATGCTAATAATGATAGTATTCACTATTGACATGGTTGACATTAATGACTGATCTGCACACAAAAAAACATTAATGAACCACAATAGCTGGTTTTGGGTTAGTCGAGATGCCTGAAATAAACTCTGTGGTAAACACAAGCTTAAGAGATTTTTACGATTTGTTCTATGACACACACACACACACACACACACACACACACACACAGCTGTCTCTCGCCGTTGCCTACCATAATTTTTTTTCCAGAACTAAGGTTTCATGGGGGACAGTTCTCTACTGTGTTTAAACAGCGCCATGTCCGTAGATGGTGCTGTAGCGAATGTGAATTGCACGCAAGAATCACCATGTTGCCCAATACAATACAATACAAGGGAAGGGCCATCTTTGCTCACACCGACAAGAATGCAAGCTAGCTAATAATCCCACGTTTCAAAGTAGTGATGGGAAAACCGGATCATTTTGGTGACTTGGCTCTTGAAGTCTCGTTCAGTAAAATGAACAACTCTTTTTCAAAGGGTGTAAGGTATAAGCTATATGCTCTTAATTGGACAATACAACATGTGGATTATGACATTCATGAGACATTGTTTTACTACAATTTGATGAACTCCCGAAACAGATGAAGATCAAGATTATTTTTGACATCTGATGTAAAATGATGTAACGCCAAGTCACATACATAGCTACAGGTGAGTTCTGTTCTGCGTTATTACAAATAACAAACGTTAAGTGTTGTTAGGCTATTGAGTAAGAACATCATGACTGTTTTAAAAAATGACTGTTTACAATATTCTATTAAAATTTTATTTCTTTAGTCAAAGTCACTGGTAGCTGACTGTAAGTTCTAAACCAAAGGCGGTAAAACAAGTTATAGAAAGTGGGCGTGGTGAATGAAGTGAATAAAACCAGCACTGGCCTGAGATGCAATACCTAACCCTTGTGTTTCATTGTGTGTCCACAAGTTCGGTAGCTTACTATTTTGTGTTTCTTCATTTATCCTCAAGGTCAGATATTTTGTGCTGCTTCGCATACAAACAGTTGAACAGGTATGGTAACATTAGCTAACTTAGCTAAATCGTGTTTCTTAGTGTATCAACAAGTTAGAATATGTTGTGCTTATTCCTCGTAACGTATACCAACTGGTACGTAACGTTAACTAAATCGAGTTTCTTTGTGTCCACATGTGCGATAGCTAACTCTTGGCAGTAACACGGTCTGTGGTTAGCTAGACTAGCTAAACCTACACTTGTTACAATTCCGTTACTGAGGTGTCTTGTGTGTATCTTTATGTATACACAGTGCTACTTACCTAGCATGTGTGTCTAATGCTGCTGTAACACTTGCAACTGGCCTTTTTTCTAAACCTCTTTTCTAAACATTGCTTTCAGATAATGACGTTTTCTGTAGTTTTGTTCCCCGGAGGAGGATGACTGTGTGGCAGTATTTCCACGCCTGTGGGTCAAACGGGGACTTTGCTATTGGCCACCACACAGTTTGCCAGATCTTGTTCACCACCTGAAGACACCTAGGAGGCTGTCTCTTATAAACACATCAAGCATGCAGGTACAGTTGTGCACATAAGTTTGCATACCCTGGCAGAAATTGTGAAATGTTGGCATTTATTTTGAAAATATGACTGATCATGCAAAAAAACTGTCTTTTATTTAGGAATAGTGATCATATGAAGCCATTTATTATCACATAGTTGTTTGACTCCTTTTTAAGTCATAATGATAACAGAAATCACCCAAATGGCCCTGATCAAAAGTTTACATACCCTTGAATGTTTGGCCTAGTTACAGATACACAAGGTGACACATACGGGTGAAAATGGCAATTAAAGGTGAATTTCCGACGCCTGTGGCTTTTTAAATTGCAATTAGTATCTGTGTATAAATAGTCAATGAGTTTGTTAGCGCTCACGTGGGTACACTGAGCAGGCTAGATACTGAGCCATGGGGAGCAGAAAAGAACTGCCGAAAGACCTACGTAACAAGGTAATGGAACTTTATAAAGATGGAAAGGATATAAAAAGATATCCAAAGCCTTGCAAATGCCAGTCAGTACTGTTCAATCACTTATTAAGAAGTGGAAAATTCAGGGATCTCTTGGTACCAAGCAAAGGTCAGGTAGACCAAGAAAGATTTCGGGCAAAAATGCCAGAAGAATTGTTCAGGATACAAAGAAAAACCCACAGGTAACCTCAGGAGAAATACAGGCTGCTCTGGAAAAAGATGGTGTGGTTGTTTCAAGGAGCACAAACGTAATTACAATTGGAAACTTGGGTGAAAATGTGTTTTGCAGGGTAAATGCTTACAAAACCTTCATTTTTCCTAGATACGTGGGAGACAGCACATGTGTATTGCCAGAGGAGTGAAAATGGTTCCAGCATGGAAACAACCAATGACGAGGTGACAAAGAGGAGGCGGCACGTTAATCCAAAGTACCAGCCTATGCATTTGCATTTTGGGGACAGCAATGATGAGGTTCCACCTCACACCTCATCTCATCTCATCTGGATGTCCTACAAGTCCCGCTGTTTGCTGGGCCCCTACCACCCCAAGGACGCACATCTACACTAAAACACCCTGTGGATTGCAGCCCTGAAGGTATGTGAATTACATGTTGATCTGGTAATTGCTGCAATATTGACTTGGTTTCACCATATTTACCTATTAAACTTTTATGTTTATTTGTAGGATGGAGCGAGCACAGTACTCCACAGCACCAGAGGTACTCCACGGAAGCATGAGGAGGACCATGTGGAGGACTGCTACAAAGGTATGTGTGGTGTAATTCACTTAACCCAGATGTTTCACTTGTTATTAAAGCATGTTGCTTTCAATTCTATTTGTCTATTTCAATTTATTTTTAAGGGCAAGAAGGCAGCGCTTGGCGAAGTTTTAGCTCTGCATGTCTTTACTCTCAGAACATTTGGAGAAGATCAAGCATCTGACTGAAGAGATCGTCCAGCTGAGGGCAAAGCTGGCTCTAATATCAGGGAAAAACAAGACTATAGTTACGCCAGCATCTTGTGTCTTCATAAAACATTTTAATTTGTCTGAATTTGTGCCCTTTACTAAAATACAATACTGAAGCCTTTCTGAAATTACATGTATGAAGTAGTTAGTTATCTTTATTTCACTATTAAAGTGAAACTGAATCGTGATTACACACATTGATATCATAATTGGGTATATATTTAATAACATAAAAAGAATACATGATAAAAATGTACGCCATATACTATAAATAATAGAAATTCTTATTGTGTACATTGTGTACTTAAAAAGTATGGGGCGCCGCCATGTTGGAATGACGTATACAACTGATGTCACTAGAATGGTAGCGCTCTAATATCAACCCGGTCAAACTGCAGTAACAATGGACCGACCCATCATACCTGTCCCTGTTCTCCCATGGCATATGCTTTTGAACCAATACATAAATGTGTTCCCGTAGTTGTTTCATATGAGGCAGAACATTTAGTTGTGTCGGAATACATATAGATAACAGGTTGAATAACACTGAGTGGTGCTCCTGTCCTAACTGCACCCCAATGCCAATAAAGACAGAATCTATCTGCTGCAAAGAGGCAGACCTGCACGACCTGGGTATTGGTGGTTCATGAGAATTGTCATGCATCCTTGACCACAGGCCCTTCCCCATGCTCTGTGAAGAGAAAGATCTTTTAGAGGAGCCCATGCTTTCTCTGAAGGATGTCTGGGCAGAAAGTTTGGAGCGCCTAATAAATAGCTGGTGAGTTGCGGCTACTGTTATTTTCACGTTGTGTACAACATTACAAGCTTATGGTCCAGTTGATAACTTGTTCCCTAGGTTAAACATAGCTAACTACGATGTAGGTACCTAGGTAGCTTTGTGCGGTGTTACTATCGTGTCTGTGAATTTCGGAGCAAGCTATGTCAAAACGCCGGTACGTATATGTAACTATTTAAACACGTGTTTAGAGGATCAGCTGGGTATTACTTCGTTAGGCATGAGCTAACAGCTATAACTACAGTATGTGAACTAACCAGGAGCAGTGTGTGTAGTTCTATTTTATTTTAAATTTGAGGTGTGTCATTGTGTCCTTGTGCTGGAATTTGGAATTAGATAACTATGTAGCTGGCTTAATACAGCTACAGGTATTAGAGCCGTGGCTGGGCCTCAGTTTAGTAGACACTTTTGTAAATGAATTCATGTCCAGTCTGTAGCTCCACAACTGACCACATGACAAATGAATAAATTACAATAAAGTGTTCCACACTAATCAATATTCATGTTTCAGTCTTTACAGGTGGACTGCCTATAGGCAATTCACCCTGTAGGCACTCGGGAGAAAGGAACAGAGTGCCTAAACCTGCTTATGTTGTCCATGCTATCTGGTCCAAGTTTCCCTCTGAGCAATATAACGGCTTTGAATATGCTTTTTATGATGGAAACATCTGACTTTTTGGAACAATTTATTACTAAATGAAGCATATTGTAAATAATATTCTGAAAAACAAGATGGTTCTAATAATTTTATTGAACTTGGCTATATGCCTTTAGTTATAAACCTGCCAGTGTACTACAATATTCAGCTGTGGATGTTGTAAATAAGTCTAAAGCTTTTTGCATACGAGGGGAAACACATACAGATCAACTTTGATAAAAATATGAATGTCACTGCCTTTAACGATGTTTACATAAACACAACCAAAAACATAAAACGTACTTAATGCAGATTTGCTTTAAAATAGGTGTTTCAGGAAACCATTTACACCGTTTCTACCCTACCCTTTACTTATGGAAGCGACTGAGATGCTTAGCAATAGATGATCCCTTGTCTGGTTTCTCAATCCCTCTGTTTCCCTAGTGTAACTCTCAGATATTCTTTGTTCTCAATCTGCTCCCTCAGTACTTCCTGGATGGTCTTCTCTCTGAACTGGTTAGCTATTCCAGCCAAGTTGTATGTTTTCTCTTTCCTCTTCTGGATAACAACATACTGCTTTGCTGCCTTGGAGAAATGGTGCCTGAACTGCAGTTTCCCATCCCTTGTAACTGCATGATCCCATGCCACATTGCTGTTGTGGTCTACAGCAGCCACACGGAGACGTGCCTGAAAGCTTTCCTGGCAATTGCTTTTTTCTTTTAGTAGTGTATTTTGTATAAATGTACACTCTCTAACTGTCCTGTGCGGATGCCTGCAGTGTTTTTTTTTACCTGATATTTGACTGCACTTACCGGATGTAGTAAATATCTCTATATACAGTGGATATAAAAAGCCTACACACCCCTGTTAAAATGCCAGGTTCTTGTGATGTAAAAGAATGAGACAAAGATAAATCATGTCATAACTTCTTCCACCTTTAATGTGACCTATAACGTAAACAATTCAATTGAAAAACAAACTGAAATTTTTGAGGGGGAAATATAAAAAACTCACAATAACCTGGTTGCATAAGTGTGCACACCCTTAAACTAATACGTTGTTGAAGCACCTTTTGATTTTATTACAGCACTCAGTCTTTTTGGGTAGGAGTCTATTAGCATGGGACAATATTTGCTCACTTTTCTTTGCAAAAGCGCTCCAAATCTGTCAGATTGCGAGGACATCTCCTGTGCACAGCCCTCTTCAGATCACCCCACAGATGTTCAATTGGATTCAGGTCTGGGCTCTGGCTGGGCCATTCCAAAACGTTAATCTTCTTCTGGTGAAGCCATGCTTTTATGGATTTGGATGTGTGCTTTGGGTCGTTGTCGTGCTGAAAGCTGAACTTCCTCTTCATCTTCAGCTTTCTAACGGATGCCTGAAGGTTTTGTGCTAAAATTGCCTGGTTTTTGGAACTGTTCATAATTCCCTCCACCCTGACTAAGGCCCCGGTTCCAGCTGAAGGAAAACAGCCCCAAAGCATGATGCTGCCACCACCATGCTTCACTGTGGGTATGGTGTTCTTTGGGTGATGTGCAGTGTTGTTTTTGCGCCAAACATACGTTTTGGAATTATGGCCAAAAAGTTCAACCTTGGTTTCATCAGACCATAACACATTTTCCCACATGCTTTTGGGAGACTTGATGTTTGTTTTTGAAAATTTCAGCCGGGCTTGGACGTTTTTCTTTGTAAGAAAAGGCTTCCGTCTTGCCACCCTACCCCATAGCCCATTCATATGAAGAATACGGGAGATTGTTGTCACATGTAGCACACAGCCAGTACTTGCCAGAAATTCCTGCAGTTACTTTAATGTTGCTGTAGCCCTCTTCGAAGCCTCCCTGACCAGTTTTCTTCCAGTCTTCTCATCAATTTTGGAGGGACGTCCAGTTCTTGGTAATGTCTCTGTTGTGCCATATTTTCTCCACTTGAAGATGATTGTCTTCACTGTGTTCCATGGTATATCTAATGCTTTGGAAATTCTTTTGTACCCTTCTCTTGACTGATATCTTTCAACAATGAGATTGAAAGATAACCCTAACCCTCTGACGCTTTGGAAGCTCTCTGTGGACCATGGCTTTTGCTCTGAGATGCAACTAAGAAAATGTCAGGAAAATCCTATTAGAACAGCTGAACATTATTTGTGATTAATCAGTCACTTTAAATGATGGCAGGTGTGTAATGACTTCTATTTAACATGAGTTTGAATGTGATTGGTTAATTCTGAACACAGCCACATCCCCAGTTATAAGAGGGTGTGCACACTAATGCAACCAGGTTATTGTAACGTTTTTATTTTTTATTTTTCCCCCTCAAAGATTTCAGTTTGTTTTTCAAATGAATTTTACACATTATAGGTCACATTAAAAATGGAAAAAGTTCTGACATGATTTATCTTTGTCATTCTTTTACATCATAAAAACATAGCATTTTAACAGGGGTCTGTAGCCTTTTTATATCCACTATATACTGGTCCCAAAATAATAAGGATGTGAAAACCAGAAATGGTATAGGCCATCAAGGCTATTTGCACAATGTTAAAAAAAAAATAAGTGATTGGTTAAAATGATAGGACTGCTTGTGTAAATGAGGCCAAAAATAGGAATTGAGGAATCCAAGGTCAAGTCACAAATCTTATCTGAAAAGTTAAAAACTGTCTTTATTTATTAGTTATAAAGAACAGAACATGTTTCAGCATAAAGCCGTAACAAGTTAATTGAAAATGAAGACGTGTGCTAAGAAAGTTACAGAAAGCTATGGTTATCCCAGGTCACTTCGGTAACAAATGGGTTACACTTGCAACCATCATGATGGCTTCAAGCAAGGTGGTGTTATGTGACTGGTCCTCTCAGGCAGTTGCGAAATAGAAAAAAAAATACTGGGGTTATTAAACAGCAAAAGAATTGTGATGATCAAATTATGCAATTTGAGGTGATAGTGGTTGCCTAGTTGATACAATAATTAATTATTGACTAACTGATCTAAAACGACTTGAAAACAAACTAGAATACAACAGTCATGAAATGCAGGTTTAAAACACTATGGTAGTCTACAAATAATTTAATTATTTGATCGGGTGCTAGTACTATAAACCTTACAATAATGGCCTAGCTAATGGATAGATGGGCTAGGTATCGCTAACCTAAGCCAAATAGATGTTAGCTAAGTAGGTACCACGCTTCAGAACACATCTGTGTTTAATTTAGAAAGAAGCAGTACCCATGAAAACATGTATCGGTACCACCAATTATTTCGCTACAGTCTATATATCTTACAATATATTCATATCTTCACTATGCCTAGTAGCTACAGACTATACCTCCTCTAGCCGGTTAGCGCGTCTTCACGTTCTCTTCCACCTGAACAGAGTGGCTACTCTTGGTTGCGGGTCTGGTTGCCACTTGAGAGGTAGGACATGGTAGTCTCCTGTACTGTAAAATTCATTTGTACTACCTGGGGCTATACAATATGATCCCCCTTTGCATCTCTTTTTTGCTGGTTCGTTTAAAGACATTTTTAACTACCTGTTATCAATCTTGTATCTAGTAATGCCTGCTAGCTGTCAGTGAGAATTAACAATGCTCATTACGTCACTCACGTGACGATTCCAAGATGGCAGCGCCCTATATTGAAGTAGTCAAGTTTAAAACGTTTTTATTTACAAATGCACAATTTTGTTGTCAGCAATAATTTTGTGCTCGTATTACAGCAATAACAGGGGCCATACTTCATAAATTAGTTCAGTTCCACTTTAAACTATTGACATTTCTCTGTGCTTTTTAGCATCAGAATAGTGGCTGACTGAATAGAATGTCGAGCTGAGGGCACAGCTGGCTCTATCAATCAAATTTATTTATAAAGCCCTTTTTACATCAGCAGTTGTCACAAAGTGCTTTTACAAAACACCCAGCCTGAAACTCCAAGGAACAAGCAAAAACAATGGCGAAGCACAGTGGCTAGGAAAAATTTCAAGAGGGACCAACATTTAGGAAGAAACCTAGAGAGGAACCAGGCCCTACAATCAGGTAAAAACAAGACTATAGTTACGCTAGGATCTTGTGTCTTCATAAAACATAATTTGTCGTGCATGTCGTGCAATTTGGTAGTTTAAGTTTCAATTTGTCAAATTAAGCCAATGTTTCCCATAGTGTTTTTTTTTCCAGCAGCGGTGGCAAAGTTGTGATGTGATAGTGGGTGTTGCCAATGCCACATCTCAAACTAAAAATTTTACAGGGTGTAGTATATGTATGGAGCTACAATGTTTTAATAGGATAGTCCTAGACTACAGTGGTAACAACCAATCACTACTTCGGATATGTTAATGAGCTGGTGGGTTACAGAGCATGCCTGGGTGCATGGGGTTAATATCAACACCTTACAAGGTTACATAAATGTAATGGCAACAAATGTTGACATTTTACCACAAAGTGAACGCTTATTGAAAAAGTTACCTTAGCTGTCCCAGTAATTAAATAAATACCTCAGTGGTATTACATCGTTTTTTGGTGACCACTAGATTTTTCAAAATTGTTGTTGCCATGAACTAAAACAACTGATTTATCGATCAAGGAAATTATGATTGGTGAATCAGGAGTGTTGGCTCTGGAATAGTTAAATACATGGAAAGGCTCAGGGTCCCCAAGAAGAGGCTTGAAAACAACAGAACTAAATTTGGGTGTACCTACCTCGACAGCCAACGCCACGATGTAAAAGCCAACTAGTTGTCACCTACAATAGGCTTCAGCATCCTGTCTATTACTAGGCCAGTATCGTGGAAAGGCAGGACTTGAGCGGATAAAAACGTAAGCCCAAGCCAAGCATTGTTAACGTTAACTAGCTCGATAGCATTGCAAGGACTAAGATTGCCAGACACCTACCAGTTTACGACGTCGGCAAACAAAGTAGCTAATTGACTAGCAACAATCCTCCCACTCGTCCTAGTGTAGCAAACGTGCAGGTTGTTAGTAGATACTTTGTTAGTAACCTAACGTTCGTTGCAAGATAACGTAACATAAAACAAGGAGCGATACAAAAATTACAGTACAATACCCTCTCCGGATGCCCAGGACAAGTTAAAGCTAGCTAATCTGGCTATTATGCTCTACTGCTGGATAGTAATAGTAGTCAGTGCTACTCACCAGGCTAGCCGGCTTGCTAGCTAACGATTTGCTGTTGTTGGTTCCAAAATCCAGTGGTAACTTTAGTCAAAAACAACGTAAAAATAAATTACTTAGCTTGTTATTTATAAGAATTAAGAAAAGAACATTACTGTGGTTAGCAGTTTTGTCATTTTTAGATAGCTGTCTAGCCAATTTCTTCTAGCCAATGTTTTTTTTGGCGGTTGGCACGCAATATTAATCGTGTGTTACCGCCACCCACTGTGCTGGAGTGCGGATCCTTGACCAAAGCAACTTGATCTAAATCCATTCAAACCTTAGCCACACCAAACCACATACAATTTACTAAAATGACACCGCTACTAAAATACCTAATCCACTCGTTCATACTACACCTTCTCTATAAGCCTGTCATCCAAAGAAATGCAAATACAACATTAAAGATCTCATGATCTGATGGGTTATTTAATATTGCCTTCCTGTTAAAAACCTCCACAGCCCTCTCCCTCAAAACATTTGCACTCTGCTCTCTCCCTATTATATTTTCTACATGCAACCAGAACATACTGAACCGACTCTCTCTCCTGGCAATAATCACACTCACCTGTCCCCCACAACTCTCAAAGTATCTTACAGCCTCATATGTCCCAGCCTAAGGCTAGAAATGATTGACTCATCTTTTCGGCACCAACCTGACGTCCTCCCCTTTTCCTACAGTACTTTGAAGGCTAAATAAATGCCTCCCCTCTACTCCCTCTCAAACATTTCCTGCCACCTCTTCCTCACGTCCAATTTAATTAACCGTTTAGCTTCTGCTTTACTCAGTGGAACTTCAAGTTCAGTCCTTTCCTGTCCTAAAGCCCGTTTAGCTACAGCATCCACTTCCTCATTCCCTCTTACACCAACATGAGCCGCAGAAGCACCTCAAACACTAAATCGCCTACTGTCAGAACAAAAGGACTGCAATTTCTACAGCACCGCACATGAATCAGAACAAATGACTACTCTTTCCAGCCGCACCTCCTCCACCCATTGCAACTCAAAACATACATCAATCATTTCTGCATTACAGGCATTCAGATGATCCAGCAACTTTTCCCCGCCTTAACTCCAAAGTCCGGAACCCCAAATGCCACACTTACACTCCCAGACTGAGGATCTTTAGATCCAACTATGAATGCACAGAGATCTATCATACTTAGTCCTGATATGAAGTCCAACCAACCTTACCAGATATAGCCCTCTCCATGAACTCTGTCCTGTAATTCCAGATCAACCGCCATGCCCAAGAGCAACCATGGTGGAATTACTTGATATACGACCATTCGGCTATACCTTCTCCCCATAAGCCCCATCTCCCAAGCCTAATTGTTACCTATCCACCCAAAGCTTCCATTCCCTCTCCGTCCATGCTTCCAGTATACCCACAGGACTTCTTTTTTCAGGTGCGAGCTATCCTGCCTTTGCAAATTCACCTAATACATTATTTCCAATTTCTTCCACCGAAGTTGCAAAGGCATCTCTTTCTGCAATCCTGGAACAGAAATTCTATGTGCCCAACAGCATATAAAAAGAGACTGAGACTGCACCACATCCACTTTTTCAGTAATGAGGTAGCTGCTGATCCAAAAGCCACACATCCATAATCAATACTGACCATGTCATGGAAATATAGATAGGCTTCAACGCAGAGACGTCGCTAGGCCTATTTTAGGGGGGCTTTAGCCCAATATATCAATCAATATATTTTCTCTGTGATTTCTTTTTTCGTCAACCTTTCCATCACATCTTAACTTCTTACAAATTGTATAGAGATTGTGTTGAATCGTGTTCATTTGGCAGCATGTTCGGTTGAGTTTGATGCTTTGAATGTAACTCACTCATCTCATCTCTTCTGTAAATAGTAGCTAACGTTTCTAGTAGTGGGAGAAGTAAATCCTCTCAAGTTCAAAATGTAATAGCACTGGAAAGCAACGGTACGTTTTGCTAATCAATATAACCTTTCAGATAGCCCTCCACCATTTTTTTATAGAAATGCATGGAGGTTAAAACATTTTTTTGAGATTGTAAAAATGTCATGTATGGAAATTGCACTGAACCAATACGCCATGGCACTACATGTTTCATCAGTCCCTAGACACCGTTGAGCATTGTGTTAAACTGACCAACATTTCTTATTAAGTTTATCTCCACCACAAATAGCGTCCATGAACTGTATGGCTTTTGCCACTGGCCGTTTTAACAGCTTATT
>JACXGI010007920.1:0-35561 GCA_016801175.1 Esox masquinongy
CATACCCCAGTCCTAATCAAACCCTCTCCCACCCATACCCCTGTCCTCAAATATTTTACAGGAAAAATTGGATACAATGACCCAGATAATAAAATTAGGTTTTGAATTTTTTTATACATCATTCAATTAAAAAAAATCCCCCCAAAAATGTGAAGTATGGTGTAGATGCAGTATGTTAAAAAAATCTTCATTCAGTCTCTTGATACTCGGAGGATCTGACAAGACAAAATATGAAAAGCTTCAATAGGGCATACTCCAGACACATAGATACCGAAATCAAACCATTTCTGTAAAATACTTGAGTTTTTCTTACTTTATGATAAAATTGAGATGTTTGATTTTAGAGATGCTTCTTTGAACGCACCTTGACCTCTCCTGAGGATCCCTGTGCCTCTCAAAAACCGCCACACCCTCCAAGCAGGCTTTCAACACTTAACTGTCTTAAGATAGAAAATCAATCAATGACTCAATTACCATCTATAAATGAATTGATTTATGTCATTATTAATTTGGTAAACAAAGTCAATACTTTCAGAGGAAAGCTTGAATGCATGACCCAAACTCACCTGTTCCAAGTATTTCACATCATGAGTGAACTTGAAACCCGTTTCTAACACTCCCACGTCTTGAGTCTTTGTTTACCGTGACTCTCAGTTTACTGTATTATCACATCTGCTACCATTGGCTTGCAATAAAACATGACACTCAACTTTGTGAATATAGTAAACTAAAGTTTTGCAGTTGACTCAGGTATTACTGGATTCACACAAACCCTCATCACAATTTTTCTTTTTACTAACATGAGCAGTAACAGAAACACTTTACCACCCTGTGAAAAGTTACCAACCCCAA
The DNA here is from genome assembly GCA_016801175.1 of Esox masquinongy. Classification (NCBI taxonomy): domain Eukaryota; kingdom Metazoa; phylum Chordata; class Actinopteri; order Esociformes; family Esocidae; genus Esox; species Esox masquinongy. The sequence continues at coordinate 853 of JACXGI010007920.1, forward strand.
TGTCAATCCCCTGTGCTCTTAGCTAAAAGGATAGGCTGGGCTGCGGCTTTACTGCCAACCAGCTTGTTTCTGGCCAAACAGGCTGAGTCACGACCACAATACAAGATACAGTCAGAGGCAACGCGGTCTCAGCAGATTTGTCCAGAACAACAGTTCACCTATGCAATCCTCAGAGCCTCCCATTCTTTGTTCTATCCTCAATGTGGGGAATCGCTGACAAAAAAATTTTTTAAACAAATAAGAGGACAAACTTAGACGTTTTGAACATATGAAGGTCATAACACATTTACAATGTGTTTTTGAAGGACCCAGAGTAATGGAGCAGAAATTAATATTTTCAGTGCGCAAAACTTATTGTTATAGTACATGTATTACAATAATTATTTAACTATTTAAATCAATTACAAATGACAGTTGAATTACTCTCCATTTTTGCAAAGACCAACCAGGGAGATGATGACAAATAATTCAATGACATTCCGTGGTTAAGTAACAAAAAAGCAAATTGAGTGGTGATAGCTATTTCTAGCTAAAGTAGGTTTCTGTTTTCACACATTTTTATGATAACCTATTTTACCATTCTAGCGGTTATCCAGGAGAAACAATAGGTGACAGTGACTGACACGTAGCCATTCGTCAATAGCCAGTTTTAAGGCTGCATACATTTTTAAAAAGAGAAACAAAACAAAGCGTAAACTGCGTTTTTGTATGATAGTAACCACAAAATAGCTTCACATGTTCAGAGTTCACATCGCTTTCCTCTCTAAGGAATAAGTCATCACAACATACCCGTGTTAAGACCGCCTTCAAACACCAAATTATTAAGAGAAATGTTGCAGACCCTCTCGTAACCGGAAAAATGTAAACGTTATTGAAAAAAAGAATAATGACCACATCCCATCACATGTGGAGCAATGTAGACTAGCCCACTTCCTCAGCTGAGCAAACACTTGCCTAACCGTCATGCCCTATACAAGACATTCCCATGTACTTGTATTTACACTATTGTGCTATTGTTGTTGAACTGTCGTGAGGGAGCTGGCAAGTAAGTATTTCGTTGAATGGTTTCATACCTCATGTATCCACTTCATAAGACAATTCAAACGTGACCTTTAGGGCTAGAACGTACCGTGCTATGGCGCTCCGGCACTGTCTATTATTACTTTTATTTATTTTCACGTTTGACGTGACTCACGTGGTACGTCGTGTCAGTCATAGAGAAGGGTAGAGAACGCATCATAGACGATAGGTCCTACTCTTCTTCTATTGTGTAACGGCGGGCCGCTACCAAGGTTTTAAAGTTCCATGCCGCTACCTTCCGTGCAGGATTTAAATAGAATGAACTTGTGCACTATCTTATTGCTTGGCTATAGCGTATATACGCATAATTTATAGCGTATATAAGCATAATTTATTATCATATACATATGGTAATATATATATATATATATATATATATATATATAAAATGAAGTATATATATATACTTCATTTTAGTTTATTCTGCTGCTAACATGCCTAACAGTGAAAGACAATTGAAAAACACGACACAAATCCTAGCTTTCGTGACCGGGGTAAATTTGGTTTTATGTTTGATATTCGGAGTTTGATCGTCAATACCTCTCCCAAAAAAATCGTACAAAGACGACAGTGAAATATATACAATTGGATGAGGGTAGACATACAACTTTTCCTTTAGCAGAGGCCAAAATGTTGCACACCGTTGTCGAATGTCGGTTCAGTAGTTTAGAGACCGTCATGAAAGTGCAATACCGCTGATTGAATGTGACTAAAAAAAATTATTTTATGTCAACCCAATAATACCTGCCCCTGTACAGGAAAATCATAGGTACAGACACTTTTTGCGTTATTAAACAAACCTACAATTATCTACATATATTTTTCTTGTTAAAGCTTATATATTTCATTTTTTAATAGATTCCTATAGAGATTACATTTACGGTTGTGCTCATAAGTTTGCATACCCTGACAGAAATTGTGAAATTATGGCATTGATTTTGAAAATATGACCGATCATGCAAAAAAACCTTTTATTTAAGAATAGTGATCATATGAACCCATTTATTACACACAGGCTCCTTATTAAATCATAATGATAACAGAAATCAACCGAATGGCCCTGATCAAAAGTTTACATACCCTTGAATGTTTGGCCTTGTTACAGACACACAAGGGGACACACACAGGTGAAAATGGCAATTAAAGGTGAATTTCCCACACTTGTGGCTTTTTAAATTGCAATTAGTGTCAGTGTATAAATAGTCAATGAGTTTGTTAGCTCTCACGTGGATGCACTGAGCAAGCTACATACTGAGCAATGGGGAGCAGAAAAGAACTGTCAAAAGACCTGTGTAACAAGGTAATGGAACTTTATAAAGATGGAAAAGGATATAAAAAGATCTCCAAAGCCTTGCAAATGCCAGTCAGTGCTGTTCAATCACTTATTAAGAAGTGGAAAATTCGGGAATCTCTTGATACCAAGCCAAGGTCAGGTAGACCAAGAAAGATTTCAGCTAAAACTGCCAGAAAAATTGTTTGGGATACAAAGAAAAACCCACAGGAAACATCAGGAGAAATACAGGCTGCTCTGGAAAAAGACGGTGTGGTTGTTTCAAGAAGCACAATACGACGATACTTGAACAAAAATTAGCTGCATGGTCAAGTTGCCAGAAAGAAGCCTTTACTGCGTCAATGCCACAAAAAAGCCAGGTTACAATATGCCCGACAACACCTTGACACGCCTCACAGCTTCTGGCACACTGGAATTTGGAGTGATGAGACCAAAATAGAGCTTTATGGTCACAACCATAAGCGCTATGTTTGGAGAGGGGGTCAACAAGGTCTACAGTGAACAGAATACCATCCCCATTGTGAAGCATGGTGGTGGCTCACTGATGTTTTGTGGGTGTGTGAGCTCTAAAGCCACAGGGAATCTTGTGAAAATTGATGGCAAGATGAATGCAGGATGTTATCAGAAAATACTGGCAGACAATTTGCATTCTTCTGCACGAAAGCTGCGCATGGGATGCTCTTGGACTTTCTAGCATGACAATGACCCTAAGCACAAGGCCAAGTTGACCCTAAAGTGGTTACAGCAGAAAAATGTAAAGGTTCTGGAGTGGCTATCACAGTCTCCTGACCTTGATATCATCGAGCCACTCTGGGGAGATCTCAAACTTGCAGTTCATGCAAGACGACCAAAGACTTTCCATGACCTGGAGGCATTTTGCCAAGACAAATGGGCAGCATACCACCTGCAAGAATTTGGGGCCTCATAGACAACTATTTTCAAAAGACTGCATGCTGTCATTGATGCTAAACGTGGGCAATACACAGTATTAAGAACTAAGGGTATGCAGACTTTTGAACAAGGGTCAGTTCACTTTTTTTCATTGTTGCCATGTTTGTTTTATAATTGTGCCATTCTGTTATGACCTACAGTTGAATATGAATCCCATAAGAAATAAAAGACATGTGTTTTGCCTGCTCACTCATGTTTTCTTTACAAATGGTACTGTACATATACTACCAATTCTCTAAGGCAGGGGTGTCCAAACTGTTCCAAAGAGGGCCGAGTGTCTGCAGGTTTTCGCTCTCACTTTGTACTTGATTGACTAATTAGGTTACTAATTGGTTAGTTTCTACCCTCACCTGGTTGTTTAGGTAAAACCAAAAACCCACAGACACTCAGCCCTCCGTGGAACTGTTTGGACACATCTGCTCTAAGGGTATGCAAAATTTTGAGCACAACTGTACATCTAAAACCCTTTGTATTTTGGGCAATGACCGTTAGATTTGCCCTTTTATATTTCGGTGATTATATCACAATTGATCCTTCTATACAATATGTTTTTTAATAGTTCACTATCCATATGAGCTAGAGATCTACAAATAAGCATGGTGTGTTCCTTTACCTCTCTTCTGAAAGGTACACCTCTTCTTTTTTCCAAATTCATTATCTTGATTTTATTTTAAAAAAATCTATTATTACAACTCTATTACTTAATTCACATTAACTTTTTTTAATAGCTTCCAATCCAAATGACATTTACCTCTAAAACCACCTGCATTTTGGTCACTGACCTTCCTTGTCTAGAGTACGCTCCATAGATTTGGCATTTTCAATTTTGTTTATTTGATCAGAATTAATCCTTCTATACAATCCTTTTTTAATAGCTCACTTTCCATATTAGCTACAGATCTGCAAATTTGTGTGGTTTGTTCCGTAACCTCTCTTCTGATAGCTACACCTCTTATTTTTTTCCAAATTCATAATTTAGATTTTATTTTAAAATTACATGCATTATTACAACTCTATTACCTAATTCACATGAATTATTTTTAATAGCTTCCAATCAAGATGACAAGTACCTCTAAAACCACTTGCGATTTGTTCACTGACCTTCCTTGTCAAGAGTACGCCCCTTAGATTTTCCATTTTTAATCTCAGTGAATTTACAGAAATGTATCTTTCTAAACAACTATTTTTTAATAGCTCACTATCCATATGAGCTAGAGATCTACAAACAACTGTGCTGTGTTCTTTTCCCTCTACTCTCAAAGGTACACCTTTTAATTTTTATACCAATATTTGTGCAATGTTTACATAACACAACTACATTTAAAATAACAACAGTGGCCATTGTTGTTATTTATGTCCATGTTTGGTTTTGTTCTATTTCACATCAAAAGATGAAGATTTTGATGATGAGTGGGGCATGTGACAGGTCTAGGCATCTCTATGCGCCTGGGGGCCACAGTCAGGGCTGGACTGCAGAGGTGCCTCTAGGCACCCACGTTGACTCTAATTGGGGACCCTATTTAAGTTGCCCTTTTTGTTCTTTGTGTTGTGGATCATTGTTTGTGCCACTTTTGTTTTGCCTCAGTTCACGGTTTGCCTCTTCTTTTGTTGTTTTGTTGTTACAATTAAAAGGATGTTACCCTACTATACCTCTGCTCCTCGTGTCCTGCCTTTCTTCAATTATGACAGCATGTTCCCATTACCATTTTAAAACATTTTAACATGTTAATGTGTAGGCGACATAACAATAGAATCCACCAAAGTTAGCTGTAGTGTCAAAATTGATTCAATAGAAAAGCTATTTGAGAATTAGGTATGTATACCTACTGCAGTCAAAATAACTTGGAATTAAACACAGACGAAATAGTGGAGGCGGATATTATTATCAGAAAATTTCCCAACTTCTTCTTTTCAGATTAATACGTCGTTTCTTACAGATCAATTAGACAAAGTTCCTGGGGTCCATCATCTCCCATAATCTCAAATTAGGAAGGACAACATTGCAAGGGATGTGGCATCTGAAAACAAAGTTGGATAGTGAGCTATTAAATATCTCACAGTCAATTCCGACTTGACTCTATACATCAATCTCAGAGTCCATTCTCATTTTCCTCCATAACCATCTGGATTGGGTCTGTGTCTGCCCACTGCAGAGGTAAACTGAAACAGATTGTAGTGTCCACAGTAAGGGTCCTCAGATTCCACCTGCCGTCCAACAAGGCCTCTGCATAAATCTTTGGCTAGAAATCAGACAATAAATATAATTACTGAACATTACCACCCTTGTCACCCACTTTTACTGCAAGGCAGTACAGTTTATAACTGAACAAGTATCCGAATAAACAAATAGTAAACAATATGCTAATAAGAATGATGTTCTGAGTTTCACATATTATTATTATTATTATTTTTTTTAATTTTTATATTTATTTTATTTTACCCCGTTTTTCTCCCAACCCCACTGTACAACCATGTGCCAATGCTACAACAGTCCCTGCGGAGTCAGGAGAGTCGTAGATCGCCACATTCTTCCTCCGAAACCTGTACGACCAGCCGGTCTGCTTCTTTACACCCCCTCCCTTAACCATGAAGTCAAGGTGAGCCAACACGTTGGAGGAAACGCTCGCTCACATTGCCTCATATGCATGGCCAGGTCAGAGGCGCCCGCTTCGCCAGAGACGTTGCTGGAACGCGGTTGAACAAGGAAATCCCCTATGCCAATTATCTCCCCCAAGGCGACACCAGCACAATATGCTCCACCCTACTGGACACCCCGGCCACAATCAGCAGTGGCATGACCGGGGCTCAAACCCAAGGCCATAGCGGAGTTTCACATTTATAACTACTTAGTTTCACATTTATAACTACTTAATGTGACAATGAAATATAAACAAAAGCTGCAACAGGAAAATCATTTGTAAAAGAGGAATGTTAACATAATTGTGCTTTATTAATTCCATCAATATGTTGCATTAGCAACTGGAGCAAAATAATCATTGCAAGTAGGTCCAAAGGGTAAGAGGTACTGTGATCAATGGCTCCAACTGGGCAAATAAATGGATGAAATTAAATAAATGGCTAGTTTCAATGCAAGCATATTGTCAATACTCTAAAGAATAAAAACAATTTACACACAAAAAAATAAAAACAATTTAAAAATTAGACACATTGCACAAATTTTGGTATGAAAATTAAAAGGTGTACCTTTGAGAGTAGAGGGAAAAGAACACACCACACTTGTTTGTAGATCTCTAGCTCATTTGGATAGTAAGCTATTAAAAAAGGATTGTATAGAAGGAATAATTCTGATAAAATCAACAAAATTAAAAATGGCAAATCTATGGGGTGTACTCTAGACAAGGATTGTCAGTGACATGCAAGAGGTTTTAGAGGTCCATGTCATCTGGATTGGGAGCTATTAAAAATAGTTCATGTGAGTTAGGTAATAGAGTTGTAACAATGCATGTAATTTTAAAATAAAATCAAGATTATGAATTTGGAAAAAAGAAGAGGTGTACCTTTCAGAAGAGTGGCAATGGAACATACCACACTTATTTGTAGATCTCTAACCCATATGGATAGTGAACTATTAAAAATAGTCGTTTAGAAAGATAAATTCCTGTAAATTCACCAAAATCGAAAATGGCACATCTATGGGGCGTACTCTAGACAAGGAAGGTCAATGAACAAAATGCAGGTGGTTTTAGAGGTACATGTCATCTGGATTGGAAGCTATTAAAAATAGTTCATCTGAATTAGGTATTAGGTATTAGGTGAATTAGAGTTGTAATAATGCATGTAATTTTAATATAAAATACAGATAATGAATTTGAAAAGAATAAAATGTGTACCTTTCAGAAGAGCGGTAATGGAACACACCACACTGGTTTATAGATATTTTGCTCATATGTATAATGAGCTATTAAAAAGGATTGTATAGAAAGATACATTTTGATAAAATCACCTAAATTGAAAATGGCAAATCTTGACATTGACACGATATCGACACTGCCCAGGGGTCTAGAAAATTTTTAAACCTCACAAATCTATAGTATCAATTGGGTGGTAATAAACAGTTTTTTTCCTGTCCTGACGGTCTTCCACTTAGGCAGGTACTAATGAGCAAGGAAAATCAGGCATCAGGACTTTCGTTCAAATTGGACTTTTATAAATTTGATATTTTTAGATGTGGAGTAGATATAATCTTAAATCTCATTTAAAGACCAAGAATACGAATCCTTAAGTTAGATTTGATATGATGGACTGGAGTAAGTTCAAAATAAGGGTGTGCTTGCTCTCTGGCGGACACCTTCGAATAGCTTTTCAAATGAACAATTTGCGTTGCAATATCTTACATTTCAATAGAAAATGAAAACATTGAAACATGTAAAGCATTCACAAAAATGTTTTATTTTTATTTTCAGAGTGGCAAGTGCACTTTTTCATAAGCAAAAGTGCAGATGCTCGGTCCTGGTCGAATAGGGTTAGGGTTAGCACACTGAGGTATGTGGTATGAGACCCATCTGTGCATGTGTCTTCAACATAATCACTAAAGTAAGAAGTCTTCATTAAAATACCAGAAATGTGCATTAAAATACAATGGAGTTTCTATAACCCAAACAAAATGACGGTAACAGGCCAACCTAATGGATCTCATAGGATTGTCACAATATGCTGAATAAAAGTCAGGATTTGATCAACTGAATCCTATTTTCACTTCTCTTTGGTGGTTTTCTTAAAAGTTGGGTTTAAATTCCAACCAATGTCCAATTTGCAACCCAGAAAATATACTGTACAAGACATCAAGTTCTCAAAAATAAAATATTTATGCTTGTGCACAAGGTGGTAGTTAGTCATGAATAAGGTGTATGAAACGGGCATTATAGTATTAAAATCATCCATTGTTAGGTGGCATAGTAGCCACCTTTCAATAAACTATAACCAATCTAAATTCAGAAACATTGCATTAATACAGTGCCATAGATAATGTAGTATGTAAACGGTATGAAATCATTCAAATAAAAAAATAATTTCAACTCTATTAAAAATCTTGACAGGATTTGAAAAATGATTACAGAAACCAAAAATATATAATACGGGAAATCATACATTTTGAAGAACTTGTATTCTTCATACAATATAAACCAATTAATAGCCTAATAATCTACAAATGTGTTTTTTTATTATGTTTAAACAGGTAAAATAAGTCATTATTTTCTAGTTCTCAGCAGTAAAACTGTAACAAAACTATTGATGAAAGTGAAAGATTATAAGAAGAAAAGGTGATTATTTGTTTAGTTCAGTTGAATCAACACCAAATACCAGTTTGTCTTTAGAAAACAGACACACACTACAGTGCAACAGAAGAATGTCCTCTGGCGATGCCGAGGCTATATGAAATGTAAACATTCTCTGTTCTTGGTTTTTCCTGCAGGCCAGTTCCTTCCTTCCATCTGTGTGCCATCATCAGTGTCACCCTACCTTAAGCTACATACGCTTGTAAATGCTACTTGCTGAGGTAAAAAAAAAAGTAAGCTTGTCAGAAGATGTCCCTCTCTGGTCCCATCATGACCTAATCAGAGAAAAGAGATATTCCTGTTTTTCCGAGCAGCGTTTATGGTATTGAGATCAACTACATGTGGAACCCACACAGAGGAGTACAGTAGCTTTGCTCAGAATTGGATTGGGCCTTGAGGGTCAGACCTATCGCTCTGACTTGACCTTGTAACGCAGCACCAGGTAGGTAGCTAATCTGAGAATCACAAAGAAGATCCCCAGAATGATGAAGTCCATGTACAGCTTGGCATCCTCCACATCCAAAAGTTGGAGAACCTCCTCAGGCTGCTGGAACTTACATGCTTTCCCCGGACAATGCAGCTCTGAACGGTTCATCCCGTATATGGATAGGATCACCCCCTCAAAGCCATACCTGGGAGACAACACAGACTCAGTAGCCTACGATCTAGATAATGCCAGATTGCTTTGACCAGTGTTATGATTCACAGGTCAATGCGACGCAAATATGGAAACATGGTACATTCCAGAGCATTGGGACCTTTTAGGAACTTCCATTTATTTTATTGAGCTAGAGAAGCATGGAATGAGGCAGACAACTATACAGCACGTAGAAGATGTTAAGCAGTGTAAATGGCAGGCCCTGGGATTGAACCCCAAACAGTCAACAGAACCACCCCTAGACATTAGACTGGACACTGCCAGGAAAAACATACCTGACGTAAGAAACATAGGAGCTCCATTGCAGGTACTTGGGAATGGTGTCAAAGTTGACGAAGAAGCCAGAAAACAGAAGGACAGGGATTGCAGTGACAGGCCCGACAAAAGTGGACACCTGCAGAAATACAGGCAGGCAGAAGGGCTAACGGTCAGCACGCAATGCAGGCATCAAGTCATTTGATTGGTTGTCAGGGACAGAAGGTAGATCCGATCGGCATTGTTTACTTAAGCAAAATAAGTCACCACATTGTTCAGGTTGTATTAGGTTAGTGTTAATTTGTACGTAAAGGGACGAGCCAGTTATTCAGGCTACCTGGAGGTTTGTGGAGGCGGCACCAACCAGGAGCCCCAGTGACTGGGCTACCAGGGCCGTGCTGATGGATAATGCCACAAAGAGCAGGTAGCGTACGGCCTCCGGAGGCTGATCTGTCATCCAGTAGACTATGCTGCAGTACATGATGGGGCAGATGACCTGGAGAAGAGAAAGCAGTACTGTACACATTTGTCTGCCATTTACCCGAGGTTGTAATTCTCAGCGACTTAACAGGTAGCGCCTTCAAATTAAGATAGCTTAGCGAGACAATCAAACAACGTTTCTTACACCCTATTCCACCACTAAACTGAACAGCTGCACTGTCCAAAATAGCTGCCTTGCTCCAGCATGGCCCTAAAGCCTGCCCTGTTATACCAGTAAATTGCATAAAATGCCTTTGACTGATTTTAGTAGCCATTTTAAAAAAAAACATTTTTTTTTGCTAGGCTGCATTTCTAACTAAATGTTTCAGGGCTAGTCTTAAGTGTTTTTTGGGTCTACTTCTATTTCTGATTGAAAAATGGAAAGAAAATAGACACATTTAATTAAAATGATGGAAAATCTATAAATAGGAAAGGATAATGAACCACTGGGTTGATTTTGGGTTGGGTCACTGATGTAACACACACACACACACACACACACAAAACACACATTCTTCAGGTCTCTTTTGATTTTCTTTTATCTCAACAAGACTGACCTGGTTGAACAAAGGTTGAGAAAAGAACAAATATTCTGCTGGGTGCAGGCTTTGTTCCGATGACCAACTCACCTGAAATGGAATGTCAGCCATGGTCTTAGCTAGATAGTAAGCCTTCAGGCTGTACCAATAATTCAGATGTTCCCTCAAAAACACTGACATCTCTAGAGGAACTGCAGGTCAGACATGAATAGGAGATAGCAAATAGGAATCAAAATGACATTTTATTAAATACAGGTTTTAGGGAATTCCCTGAAAACAGTGATATTTTTTGCTCAATGGACTATCCTGAATAAAAACATCTAAATGGGTCCAGCAGAGTTATTCATTGTTGTTGGTTGCGGGTGCCAATTGGGACTTTGCCCGTGACTCCCTCCCGTTTCAACCCTTTGTCTTTAATGACTCAACCAAACTTGCTGTGGAGTTGTTGCAATGAGGGAAGGCCATAATTCCAAAGCAGACATCACGAAAATGACAGCATTGGGGGGAAATACATTTAAAAACATGTATAATGTGTAAACTCACATGTGAGCACGGTGGGCATCAGAGCTCCAAACATAAGGAAGAGCATGGAAAAGAAGAGGAAGCCAGTGTTGTTAAAGACCTTGTTTGCATCATTGCCGATGTTCAGGTAGAGCAAGCCAATCAGTACTCCTATAGATATGTGTGACATCAGCCGTAGATGAGTAAGCACCTGAAACAGAAATTATTACAATTACCCATGGCATGCATAACTCCTTCCCTTATACAATGCAGTTTTCCTCTTGTCACTGGCAGAATTATAGACATTTTACATCAACGACTTGGCTTTAAAACTAGCCTTAAGAGTGTATGTTTGTATGCATCATGACCAGCCGTTACATGTGTCTTGAATTGACTTGAGGCACTTTAACCCATTACTGTTCAGAAGTCCTTTTCCTTTAATCAATAGCCCACAGAAAAACTGTTTTTAAGTCAGTTCTAGGAATGAGTAACCTATTTGCCACTCCACCATGAGACAAACATGGAATAAATAAATAAATAACAGTTAATTAATGATATTTAGTTTTTTAAGACACTAGTATTTGTAAGACTCCTCAAGACCGAAGGTGATGACTGGGTATGAGGCCACTGTAACCTCTTTGCAACTAACTACATGCAGCATCGGATCTTCAGTTCTCCTCACTTACCTGGTCTCTACAAATTGTTATGAAAGTTCTGTGGAAGAGTATGCAGAACTGTGTAAAAGTGCTTGTGGCAAATGAATGGCTTTCAATGGCTCCTGAGTCCTGTGAAAAGAGACGGGGGGGGGGGTGTCAAGACAAAACAGAGTTGCATTGGTTAAGTTCAGTGTGCATGTGTGTGCGTCTCAGTAGTATAGATCTAGTAATCACTTTTGGGCACTCGGTCGGACAGATGGCAGATGAGTCTTCTTTGTCACAGGAGTTGTTTTTCTCTTCTATGGCACACATTCCACCTTTGACCGCCTCAAACAGAGCAGGATTCAAGTCTCCATACTCTCCCGATGCCACCTCGATGACTGAAACGGAGAAAATAACTTAATTATGAACATAATCTTACAAAATGTGTAACTATCCTATACATCCTCATAAGTCATTATAACTGCCTTTAAAAGGCATTATTCAATAGGTTATTCATAAGTGTTACTACAATGACATATAGTGAGTAGCAACACTTAACAAAACATAACCAGGTCTTCAATGTGGGTCAAAAGACAACTAGAGATATGGAACTGATATTGATTAGTGTTCCGTTCTGTTTCACTGAACTCACTGAAATCTGCCGGGTTGTGATAGGTAGGACAGTGGAGACCCAGGTTCTTCAAATAGGGGATGAGGTACTGGACGGTGCCTTTGTAAATGCACTGGCCCTGACTCAGGATGTACAGCTGTGGAAGGTCAAGACAACATGTGTCAGGTGGAGAGACAAACTGCTGTGGAAGGTCAAGTTAACATGTGTCACATGGAGAGACTGACAGCTGTGGAAGGTCAAGACAACATGTGTCAGGTGGAGACAGACAGCTGTGGAAGGTCAAGACAACATGTGTCAGGTGGAGAGACAGACAGCTGTGGAAGGTCAAGACAACATGTGTCGGGTGGAGAGACAGACAGCTGTGGAAGGTCAAGACAACATGTGTCAGGTGGAGAGACAGACAGCTGTGAAAGGTCAAGACAACATGTGTCAGGTGGAGAGACAGACAGCTGTGAAAGGTCAAGACAACATGTGTCAGGTGGAGAGACAGACACAGCTACCCGGTTAGTGGGCGGTTTTCCAGGAAACCCTGAGGACTGTTACAAGACTGTTACTGAATTAGGGGCCCAGCCAGTGTTTGTTCTGGTTTAGCCTGGTAAACATTAACGAGAATGTATTGCCACACTCAGTAGCACTACTGCCAAGGTTCCACGTTGTCTCTCAGTGTTAATGTGTTGACTAATCACCTGACGGATGGAAGTGGACTGTGGGACGCCTGGTTGTACCTTATCAAACATCTCAAAGAGCTTGGCGCTGGGCTGGTGGATGGTGCAGATGATGGTACGTCCTCCCTGAGCCAAAGATCTCATGAGGGAGACCACCTGGTAGCAAGAGGCACTGTCCAGCCCACTGGACGCCAGTCATAGAGATGGAAAGAGTTAGGGAAACAGAACAAGGCAGACACGGGCAGTTGTGAGGCACCCTAACTTGGTACCAGTAGTGCATTGTTCTAATTATAATGGGTAGATATGTCTACTTTAACCAAGCCCCACCAAAATCTGGCATAAAATATTACATTCAAACATTTTTAACACACTTCAAATAATCTTTGAAGATGATTAGAAAGGCAAGTCCAGAGCATGGCTAGATTTTACTTTGCTGGTCTGATAGGAGGATTCGATGTAGGAGGTCATGTAAGGTCACTGTAGGACCAGGAGGTTTTCCTGGTTTTTCCACATGACCTCTTCAGGCCTTGTTATTAAAAGATTGAAATTGACTGAAATCCTAAGATCTGCTGGCCGTGTAGGACTTGCCATAACATACCCAACAAGAATGTACAAGCTTTCAGTATCAATCCCAATGCTGATGCATCAAGTGGACATTGAGTGAGGTTGACGTGTCTCACCTGGTTGGCTCATCAAAGAACATGACTGGGGGGTTGTTGACTAGCTCGAGAGCGATGGCTAGGCGTTTACACTGCCCCCCAGATAGGGAGTTTGTGCGAGTGTGAGCACACTCCTGGAGCCCTAGAGCAGTCAGGATCTCATTCACCTACACACGCGCACGTGCGCACACACACATGCACACACACACGCACACACACACACACACACACACATACACACACACACACACACACACACTTTTCTACCATTAGTAGGTAAACACAAATTGCAGTTGTATTTATAATTCTACACTACACTGCACACTCATATTCATATCCAACTCACCAGTTCTTTTTTAACTTCCATATTCTCACTGAGTTTCAAGTTGGCAGAAACCTGAAACAGCATCAGATCCACATAACAGTTGCATATGACAAACTAAATTAATTCCAAGTAGGAGCTTTCTCTAATGACACAAAATGAAAAATAAATGTCACATTTGTGTTCAAGTTGCAAAGCATTTCAAAAACGTTCTGTGCCGAATTGAGCACTGGAAGGCTCTCTCACCATCATAGCCTCCTGGACAGTGAGGTGTGGCAGTAGCATGTCGTCCTGCATGATGTAACAGGACATCTTACGAAATGTGCGGAGATCTCTGGGCTTCCCATTTACTAGGATCTTCCCTTTCATACCCGTTTCCCTAAGGATGACACACAGGAGTGGAGAATGGGTGAAAAGTAATAAGAATGGGTGAAAAGTAATAAGTCCATCTGACTACGCCTGGTTCCGTGACACAGTTGATAATGAAACACATGGCTCATTTTCATCATAAATTCTACTCACACTCTAGCTTTTTTCCCGTAGTAAAATAAACAATATTTATATGGATAAATGACAACATTGAAAACATACATTCTTTATGAAGAAACAGTATGAATGATTTTAGGTACTCTGAAAATCTTTCAGGAGGTAGTAGACCTAAATAAGTAGATGCTTCTAGTTTTGACAGTAATTATTATGGGTGCAAGAAGAAATAATCTAAAAAGATATAGAGTTCACCTTGCTATGGCAGGTTTGACTGAATTACAGTCACGGCGGAAGACAACAGCACCAGAAGAAACTATGGAAAGGAAGTGCCGAGCCATTGCTGAGTGGCAACCCTCCTATCTAACACGCACTTGTAGTGGCTGGGTTTAATTCCCTGCCTCGACCTTCAACCCTGTATAGAAAAAAAAGACAGGAACAGAAATGACGTCCTCACCTGTAGCCAGCCAGGATGTTCATCAGAGTGGACTTGCCGGCCCCTGAGGGTCCCATTATTCCAATTAGCTCTCGAGTGCAGAACCTCCCCGACAGGCACTTCAATAAGGCTTTAAAACCTGGACAGAGAACAGACGCTTAGAAAATCCCAGTAAGATATCAGTGACATTGTAGTGTATAAGGAGTAGGTCCAGAATTGGTCCATTAATGTGACAAATTGTATGAAGTGAGTAAAAAAAAAAGTGGATTAATTCCCGTGATAGGGCAGGTAGGCCATATAAATACAGACTCTGTATTTCTGTGTGCACAGAATGGCCTAAATACAAGAGAAAAGTAGATTTTATTTTACTGATTTTCCTGAAAATGTGGAAAGAGAGAGTCAGTGAGTGGTGGAGGAAGGATGTTCAGTATAAATGCTAATGAGAAAATTGGTCTTTAAGTGAGGTTTTGAAATCCCTGCTGGTGCACATTTTATAGTTAGCGACTTGTACCATAGTGCCCACATCTGCTAATTTTAGGCATGTTAGCCCCTCTAGCTCCTGGTGATTTTCGGCATGTTAGCCCCTCTAGCTCCTGGTGATTTTCGGCATGTTAGCCACTATAGCTCCTGGTGATTTTCGGCATGTTAGCCCCTCTAGCTCCAGGTGATTTTCGGCATTTTAGCCCCTCTAGCTCCTGGGGATTTTAGGCATGTTAGCCCCTCTAGCTCCTCATGATTTTAGGCATGTTAGTTTGGATATAGGAGGAAAGTGACAGAAGCAATCTTACCTACCAGTCAGTTGGCATTATATTGATTTGTAAATTTGACAAATAAATCATGACACATGTGTGTTCTGTGAAATCCTACATAAACGGCGACCTGTGCACCCTCATCTCAAAACCTTGAGGATAATTAGTGATTGCCTTGGACCCTCTAGAGTGTGTCCATCTTGCTTTGCTTTTCCAAAACCATTAGCTAGTTCCACCTGGATCTCTGCCATAGTAGGTGAGGACCACACAATCACAGCATCGTACCAGGGCAGGCTAAAAAAAACGTAAAGCATTCCACCATGCGTGGATGCACACACAAACACACAAGCAGACAGAAAAAGATGTCTGCATTGATTCTCACTGGTAGATTTGTTCTGGAGGACATCACTTTTAAGGAGACTATTGCAAGACAGTAAGACACAGTAATGCTGTTACATGCCGACAGACACGTACACTCAACGCTGTTGTTACCATGCTGGACACCCGTCTCGTCTCTATTAGTTCCCGCTGGCTCTGGGAAGTCTGTCAGGAAGGGCTGCTAATGACCCAAACAGCCCTCCACAAGTGATTTCCTCAAAGAGCAAACAGATAGCAAGCTATCTATATTATCACCTTTTCTGCAGGACTTCGGCTTAGGCTTCATTTTCATGTTCATTTGTTTAGAAACTGGTGTAGCCAGCTGGACGACACATAAATGGCTCGGTGTAATTTATGAACGGATGGATAGACAGATGAACAGACAGATGGAAGGTGTGTGTGTGTGTGTGTGTGTGTGTGTGTGCTTGTGTGTGTGTGTGTGCTTGTGTGTGTGTGTGTGTGTGTTTGTGTCTGTGACCATATGTGCGTGAACCAGATAAATATATGCGGTCTGTTTCCCTGATTGAATTTGATTCTGCCACTTATACTCTAATGCTCCCTCCAAAGCCTGGATTGCGACTGCAAAGCTAAATATGGCAGTGACATTAGAACAACCTTCAACACAACTGAAAATTCTGTTATGATTATCAGAGAAGCTTTGTGAAATGAGAGACCAGGCCTATAGGACACAAAGTTGTACGAAATCACTAGTCTGTCTGTGTACCAGCTGGCAGATCAGTGCCAGTCATCTCTGAGCTTGAACCTTTGTTCCACTAACATACACATGAATATACAGTACAACATCTACTCTCTGTGAATTAGTGTAGCTGTTTGACCTGGGTGTCACTTAAAAATAGATTCCCTGTTCTTAGTTAAGTCCCTTAACCAGCTGTTATACACCTATGCTGTAGTCATATCATGTAACATGTTGGGCATTAAATCTACAGATGTGTTGATGTTTCTTCTGTGAAGCCCAAACATAATGACCACCTGCCTAATATACTGTAGTTCTCCACGTGCTGCCAAAACAGCGCCAACCCTCCCAAGGCATGGACTCTACAAGACCCCTGAAGGTGTCCTGTGACACCAAGACATTAGCAGCAGATCCTTCAAGTCCTGTAAGTTGCGAGGTGGAGCCGCCATGGATCGGACTTGTTGGTCCAGCACATCCCTCAAATGCTCGATCGGATTGAGACCTGAGGAATTTGGAGGCCAGGGCAAAACCTTGAACTCTTCATCATGTTCCTCAAACCATTCCCGAACAATGTGTGCTATGTGGCAGGGTGCATTATCCTGGATAATGAACCCTGCCATCAGGGTATACTATTGCCATGAGGGGGTGTACCTGGTCCGCAACAATGTCTACATGAAGGACCTGGGGTTTCCCAGCAGAAGATTGCACAGAGCATCACACTCCCTCCACCGGCTCGCGTCCTCCTACAATGCATCCTGGTGCCATCACGTCCCCAGGTAAACGGTACACATGTACACAGCCGTGTCAAAGAAAACGGGACTCATCGAACCAGACGATCTTCTTTCGCTGCCCCAACGTCCAGCTCTGACACCCTGCGTGCCCATTGTAGACGCTTTTGACGGTGGTCACAGGGGTCATCATGGGCTCTCGGACCGGTCTGTGGCTACGCAGTCCCATACGTAGCAGGGTGCGATGCACTGTGTGTTGTGACACATTCGTCCCGTAACCATCATTAACATTTTCTGTGACTTGCGCCACATTAGACCTTCTGTTGGTTCGGACCACACGGAATAGCCTTCGTTGCCCTCGCATATTGATGAGCCTTGGGCGCCCAACACCCTGTCGCCAGTTTGTGGTTTGTCCCTCCTCGGACCACTGTCAATAGGTATTCACCACTGCTGGCCGGGTGCACCCCACAAGCCTTGTCGTTTCAGAGAGGCTCTGACCCCGTCATCATGGCCCAAACAATTTGGCCCTTGTCGAAGTCATTCTTGCCCATTTCTCCTGCATCTAACATGCTGACTACGATTAGATAGTAAGATTAGATGGTAAGCAAAAAACTGTTTGCTTACCATCTAATCTACCCAGACCTTGACATGTGCCCTTGTTAGGAGATGATCAATGTTTTTTGCTTCACTTTTGAGAGGTCATAATGTTTTGGCTCATCAGTGTATATCGTTCCTATATTAATGCAGTCAATTCCTGTCTCTCAGCCAAGAATATGCAGCCATAGAATGACAAATATTGACCAAGGTGTACATAGTCACCTGAAAGTACATTGTTCTGTTCCCCAGTTCATCGCTGTAAATGAGAAGTCTATGTACAGTCATGTTAAAAAACATAAGTACACCCCCTGAAAAGTTGTCTTTTTTTACATTTGGACAGATATTTGAGCTAGATTCAAACCACATGCATTGATGTAGGCAACCAAATTTATCTACTGAAATCTTTCAAAACATTTACGCAATTAAAATAAAGAGAAATGCAATACATTTCCTTGTGCTGAAAATGTTAGTAAACCACAACCTTAACCATCACATTACTTGGCTAAAACAAGAATCAGCTGCAGCAAAACAGGTGCAATTATTAGAAAACCAGTGAAAACTAACTTGAGAAGGTCCAGCCTTCCATAAAGATTAGAAAATTGGACATAACCATATGGGTGTGTGGAAACACATCATGCCAAGATCAAAAGACCCATCCAAGGCCCTCAGAAGAAAGATAATTGATGCCAATGAGTCTGAGTAGGGTTACAAAGACATTTCCAGGAAATTCAAAGTACATCATTTCACTGTCCAGATCATCTACAAATGGAGAAAATTCCAGACCACTGGCAGTCTACGTAGGACAGGTTATCCCACCAAATTCAGCCCAAAAGCAAATTCAGCCCATAGAGGTCTTTAAGATCCCCAGGGTAACATCAAGGGACCTACGTGCTTCTCTTGCTACAATCAGTGTTGAAGTGTCGTTAGTCAACTCTCCAAAAGAAACTACATATGAGGTTGTGAAACAAGAAGCCTCTGCCCTTAAAAAAGAATTTCAAAACACAACTAATGTTTGCTAAACACACTTTTTACTTTCATTAATTAAATTAGGTTACCTTAATCTGTCAATAGTGTTGAAGTGAGTACATTCCATAATTCTAAATAAAGACATTAAAAAAAGACAACATTCCAGGTTGTGTACTTACTTTTAACTTTAGATTTTAAATGATCCCCAATGCTGTTTCAGGAGAACTTTTCTAGACTCGGGAATGAGGCAGGGCGTTTTCCAGACAGTGAAAACCTAAAGCCCAAGAATATGAACTAAGCTGTGTTGCTTATCACTATATATGTTAGAACATGCTGATTAACATAGGTGATCAGGAAAAAAGGCATCGGTATCTGTAACATGGCCTTCTTGAAGCCTGGTCAGGACCTGGAATGTGTCACAGAGCCGACATCTGTTAAGCCTCTGCACAACAACATGTCATTATAGTGTAACTACTCTTCAGTGACGTGACAGTATTTCAAAAGATGTCTGAAGTGGAAACACAAAGACACCATCAAAACCCTTTTCTAAACAGGCTATACGCAGATATTTAAAAGCCTGTTCAGAAACAGAATGTAGGTCAGTCTGAATTTGCTATTCTAATCCACTGATTATTTATTCTGTATTGTGTGTGCTGCACAGGCATTCTCCAGAGATATCATAATTTCATGTTTAATGTCCTCTACATCCTCTGTCTACCTCAAGAAGTCATCATGCTACTTATTGTTACCTTACTTATTTATGTAAGGTTATCTGACCACGATCTCTGCTTTGCCAACTGAGGACTGGGCGTGAATTCTAAGTAGTGCCCTATGCCCATAACAGTGACCAAAAGTTCACTGGTTTAAATCCCTGAGGAGAAAAAGTGAAGAATATGTTGTTCTGCCTTTGAGCAAGTAACTGAATACCAATTTCTCCTGTAAGTCATTCTGGACAAGAGCATCTGCAAAATGATTGCTTTGCCAATGTTCAGAGTTTGCCAGTCAAAAAACAGAGGTCAGGAAGCACTGCTACCTGAAAAAATCTGGTCGTTTTAGGGCACTGAAAATATAGGGGTAATTTATGTACTGTATATTCTGTACCTCTCTTTCTCCAACACGGCCCTTCCTGGATGATGTAGGAGAGCTCTTTGAATTCCAGGTCCACCGCTGAACGCTTGGGGAGATGGGAGAAACGCTGGGCCTCTGTGATGTGATTCTCCACCTTCTTTAGATGTGTCAGTACAGGTGGCTCCTGTGTTCCCCCATTACATATGGTCTCTTCCATCGGGATGCTGAATGATTGGGGTTCAGAGGGCTTCTCTACCATGCCACTATCGGCCGTACCACCATTCTGCAACGGAGGTGTAGGAGTTTGTTTCGTATCCTACCACAGGCAAAATATTTTGTATTGTTTCCTCTTATTTCAGTATCTGTTTTTCATTTGACGTGATGTTGTGCATTCACCCAGGAAAACAAATGTTTACATGGAATAATAAATATTACCTTGAACCACATGGCGATTAAATTCTGTTAGGAATATTCTCTTCCAAATGTGCCACCTACACACACATAAACATACAAACAAATGCACACGTATTGAGTTGAATTCACAGACACACACGTTGAAAAGACGTCTTTCAAATTATTTTGCTCAGTAAGATCATGTTTTTTAGAATCTCTCCTCACACAGGACACAGTATAGCTCCTAATCATGTCACACGTCACCTGTCGTCTAGACTACTGCAACTCACTGCTGGCCACATCTGGTCTATGGGACCTCACATCCCAATAGGATCAGGTTCCTGCTTAGCCAAATATTAATGTTCTACTCTTTCCTGGGTCCTGGCACCTGAATGGGGGAACAAGCTTCTCTAGGTACATAATATTAAGCTGTTCTAGGTATATAATATTATTTATGGCTCAGATGAGCTAAATAATTTCACAACAACACACAATCAACTGGGAAATTGTGACTGTTCAGAAAAACATCCTGAAATGTTTTTCCTTCCTTCTTCCAAAGATGTCTGGCAGTCTAGTCCATAGTTACAGTTTTGCTTTGATTTTCACATTGTACAATATCCACTAGGGAGGTCGAAACTACACATAGGGGAAACTGTATTCTGAGGACTTCCACTGTCTAAGAAGATGCTAAGAGCCTGAGAAATGAAAATGTTCCCATGATCATATGTTGATTAATCCTTTATTATAACGATTACTGTATACATAATCTGGACTTTGTTCTTTAAAGAGCCTACTGTAAAGTTCCCAGTCATTTCTCCTCTCTATTTTAAAGACAGAAATCACATTTAATCACTCATGGGTTCTTAATCCATGGGGATTAAAATTAACTTCTTGTTACCCTTAATCTGGGAGGGTGGAGGGCTGAAGCTTGGAGCTGAGTCTTGGGAAACTTGCAGTAGTTTGAGGTGCACCACCAAGCACTGCTCTCATCCAATGTATGGGAGTGTTATGATCCTAGAATTTCACTTGTTACAGATCTTGGCACAGACACATTCTCCTGACAGAAAGGAGAAAGGAAACTTGGTGTCAAAGGATACAGACAACAAAAAGGTCCGGCCATGTTACATAAACCCTAATATGTCACAAGATGCTAGCCAGACTAGAAACTACTGTACACTGGGCTAATCCATACCTCATGTCTTCTGAACTGAAAGACCTCCCTTATCAGGCTTTAGGTCATTCAACCCAAAGATCCCATTGCAGGTTTTACTCTCTACACTATAAGAACAAATTAAAGAAGATAGTATGCAAGGTTGCTTCCTCTGTCCCTCTAGAACCCCTATTTGGGGTCCTGGGAGAAACATTTTTGGTTACAGGTAGTAATATTTTGGTTATTCTATCGGGACAACCAAATCACCCTCTTGTAAAACATTTTGGGCCTGTGTTCAAGTGTGTGTTAGTGTGTAGGCCCTCTTCTAGCACTTTATGACAACTGAGTAAGAATGAGATTATCTACTATTGTTTTCCAGGAATAAATTAACATCTCAGCCCACGAAATAAAATGAGTGCAAGTCTCATTTCATTGGAATTTGAAGAGTTTTTAGTCCCATGTGCATTTCCATCAGAAGGAAAAGGTTCTAAAACCTTCTAGGTCTTGTTACAGAACCCATCAGGATTATTTAACTTGCCTATAACTATAATGCGCCTGTTGTAGTATCGTTTGTTACTAAGTGAATCGTTTGTTACTAAGTTCAGTAAATTTTTTCCCTGCCTGGCCATAACCTAACAATAAACCTGTTTAAATAATAGTCCAATCTCGACTGTTTCATAGAAATATACAGTATATCCCGTCAATCATATAACGTCATATAATGACAATCTTCGGTGGCAACATGCGCGTGCCTTTTATTGGTCACTTTGTCAGTCACCGGAAAGTAGAGGATTATAGAATGTACAATAGATAATGCATACTAAAAGCACAATGAGATCGACCGGGAAGTCGGATATGTGCTGTAGGCTGCTATAAAAATCTCGTAGAAGGCATCGGAGAACCGTTCACACTCCTACTTCAGAAGGCCTGTAAAGCACGGTCCACAACATGGATTTGACACGTAAATCAGTGGTGTGCTACCAATATGTATTACCAAAGGCATCCTGTCTAAATTAATGGAAATAAAATAAATATGATATGACGCTCTACTCAATACATGTCACTGATGTTATCGTCCGTCCTTTGATACAACTGCTCGTATTTATAAGTAACTGTTAATCAAAAATAAACAATAGTTATATCCCAGATAAGTTGCGAAATAACGCAGTTTACGGAATATTGTTGTTTCACAGTGAAATACAAATATTATTAATAATAACTCACCTGAAGTTAAATCAGAACAACAGGAATGTCTTCTGTTGCTTGCTGTATCAGGTGAATGATGTAAATCCTGATGCAGAACGAGTAAATCCTGATGTGCGCAACGATTGGCAGAGCTCTATCTTGAAATTGAAATTTCCAGTCCTAGACCCGAGATGCCAGAGCCTGTCAATTATTCATTGTAATTTAGGAAACACAACGTAAGTGCTCTATGCTTCTGTAACAAAAAATTTAATTTCCCTAAAAAAAACTGATTCAATGACAGATCTTCCACTAGCCGCTTCTCAAGTTTGCTTTGCCTTGCGGTGCTTAGCCTGTTATCTTCACAGCATTCCGCAACTTCCATTGGCATCTACAGCCAGTTTAGCATCCAGCGCCAGCGTCTTGGGGCGTTACGTGAGAGGTTCCTAAGAAAGACCAGGGGTCCGTTTTGAGGCGAGATGAAGCTAAAATAGACAATTTTTTTTCTCATGGGAAAATAGGCAAGGCCCCCTACTTTTGTTCTTCGAAATCCAATTAAATTATCCAGGTTTGAGGGGAAGTAAACCTGCAAGTTGGCTAATAACTATTAGAAGCCATTCTCATTTCGAATGACGTAAGATTATGAATGGAATCTTGCAATGCAGGGAAACATCTGTCTCTGAGTTTGTTCAGTTATTTTTTGTTGCCAACACTGAAGGCTACATGTACTGTTATATAAACCTACATCTGTTTCACAGCCTATTTATCTAGACTTTGGAAAACGTTGAGGACAAACAGGAATTATTTAGGAATATTATTTAGGAACAGGAAATAATACAGTGGGCCTATGTGTGTATAGGTGTCTATACACGTTTGTCTGTGTTTCATATCATTAAGGTATGTTCATAACATTGTTCTTCTTTCCTTGTTGTCAGAGACAATATTGAGGCCCACCGACTAGACGATGCCAACGTGCCACAGCTAGTCAACTGGAGGCTGCATTTCTAAGAGACTCTAAGAGATTCTCAGGACTCTGAGACAGCAACGCAAGTTGAGACATGAACATGAAATGTGCTAACTTTTCAGTTGCCTCATTGTAGCTGTTGGGGGCAGACATGACAGCAATGACTTTTGGTGTGACGGATGTGGGCTTGACCTTTGCATTCATTTAATACATTTGAACAGTGATGTATGGTCATAACCAATGACAGTCTCAGACAGTCACAGCAACCATTTGGAGTTTGACTTTGAAACATTTTGACTGAACCTGCCATTGTCTTTCTTTTATCAGTAATGGACTGAAAAGCAGTTCAAGACCATTTTGAGGCTGCAGGATATGTAACCAACCAAGATTGGCAAGTCAACAAGCACATAATTTATAATCACGACATGATTGGCCTGCATAACAGCTCACACAAATTCAAATGGTTTTAAAGTATTCAAGTGTTTTCCTTCATTTTCTGTACCTCAGATCACAGAGGACACAAAACAATCAGTCCTCATCCTATGAAATTCCAAAACTTGTCCTGACTCAAGATGATGAGTTTAATTCTATTCTGTACCAGCCAACATGACTAACTATCACAAGGGTGTAACTTATCTCATTGTTCAAAAGAAAGTTGTATGGGTTTCATAATATCCAACTTTTGTATGGATGCATAGTCAATTCAGAATTACTTCATTTACCGTGTAATCTTGATTCTCTGACAAATTGGAGAAAAATGTGAGAGAAACTCTTTAGCTTTTACACTTTTAGCCTTGTTCTACCTATGCAATTGGATTTTGCTTTTTTAGGCTAGGCATTTTTACCCAGCCTTGCGCAGCCACCATATCCTGTCAGCATTTACATACAGTAAGACATGGATAGTGTTTTTCGTGTTTGTGGTTCTTCCAGGCAAATTTTTTCCTGTGCCCAAAATGTTCTGTTAAAAAGTTCAAATGTTTACTTCAACCAGATCCTGGAAATTAAGTCTCCACTTTTACTTTTTTGAAGTCAATTTACTTCAACCAATGTTTAAAGTGACTGATCTGAAACAAGCAAAACATTTTTCTAGACCAACAACTGTCTAAAAAGACCAAAATGTTAAAACAGTGGAGCCCACAAGGACAAAGCCTTCCAGCTAAATAAAGCACATAAATGAAAAGCACTGTGAATCTGAAAAGCCATTATTAAGGTTTGGTTCATTTTTATTAGAAAAGTTTAGAGCAAATACTTTTTAGATTTACAAGATTTGGCTCAAAAAGCAAGGCTGGATTCCAGAGCGGGCAAACAGGGCACCTGTAGCATAATGGGTGGAATTATCGGTTTCAACGCTTCGAAACATTCTTTCAGCCTCATGGCAAAATATGCAGCATTGCAGGAAATGTACATTAAAACTCCATTATTTTCTCTTAGACCAGTGTTTCTCAACCCTGCTCCTGGATGCAGGGGTTGAGAAACTACCCCACTGCCCTGCATGAGATCTAAAACAGGGTTGAGAAACATTGTCTTAGATGAATGACCGAGTGTGCAGAATAGCTTTATACATTTGTTTCTTTCTGCACCATGACGGTTTTCCTAAAAAAAGTAACAGAAAGTTGTGAGGAGTGAATGGTGGCCTAGGAGTGCACTAGAGCTAGAGCTGTTATCTGGGGCTTCATTCATAACGCCAGGAAGAAACATACAAAACATTCCAGATGATACAGAAATAAATAGAATTTGTGGTTGGTTTCAGAAAGGAATTTATAAAGCTAGTTCCTACTCTCAGGGCCATATGGAATCCATAAATAATGAATTTTATTAAACATGACTAATGTAATTTATTAACACAATGGAAGCTGATTTGTAAAGGGCTCCATCCCACAACAGTTATGGAAATAGAATATAATTCATTTCCCCAACAACATGGCTGTTTATTGTGCTTACTAATGTTAAACAGGTACAAGTATCTCTAATAGAGGGAGACGAGAGGGACCCTGAATAAAGAAGACAGTATGGGGACATGTGTCCATGTCGAATGTCTCCGTTCTGTACTCTTTCTGGAACCGACCTAATGTATGTTGGGAAAAAGGCAGTGTCCTTCCTTACTTGTCATGATTAACTGAGTTAATGGAGGGGTTGAACAACCTGAGAGAATGATCATGAATGGTCTGTCATATCACACAAAATGTTATCAAACTTAGAAAGCATTGCAAGATGGGGATATGCGGGTCTTGATGGTAGTATACTGTACACTTCCTGGTGAGGTCCTCTTCTGCACTGTTTAACCAATCAAGTAAATTTGTATAGGAGTGGGTAACTTGGAGAGTCACCTGAAAATTCCTTGAGAGGCAGATCAGTCGCCGGGCAATGAAAACACAAGGGGTGAGATGGAACAGAGCTGACATTTTCTCATCAATCAAACATCTGATCTCAGTACAGTTTTTCGCCCCCAAAAGTAGGATACTATGTGTAATGAATAGGGTGGACACAGTTTTAAAGACTTAATGGCCAAAGCTTCTAACAATTGCATTGCTTTGCAGGGCAGGGTGGTTGGGTGCACAGAATGTCATCTTCTCCGAATGTGGCCTTCACTGGTCAGCTTAGTTAATCATTACCACAGGAGATGTTCCTTGACAGATGAAGTAATGGACAATTACAGAAGTTGCTGATACACCTCTCAACAACAGTGCTGCTCTGGATGTATATAGTGCCCATTTCCTTGTTTAGCTGACAAGACAAAGGAGACAAGAGTTCCACTCACAATGCAGTCCATTCACATGTGAAATCTTAACAGATGGGTGGTACTAAGGCTTTAGAAGGTGTGGACGATGATGAATAGCTCTACACAAAAAGAGCTATTTAGCTGGTCTGATAAACTCTAGATCTTTCATGGGCATTTTCTAAAAGTGGGTTCACAAGTTTAGCAACTTTGAAAGCAGCATAGCTTTCCCCTCCTAATACAGTGTGTAGCCTTTCAAAACTCTGCATAAGTACTTCTAAAATAACACATATTAGCATTTTGAAAAGAGAAGTAAATTGTGTTTTGGGCATCAGACAGCCTTCTGGAAATCAAGAAAATGAAAGAAAATGTAATGTTTTTGGTTTGAATATATGACGCAAAAGATGTATTTGTGCCCTTGAACAACACAACAAACCATATTAGCTGCATTGAGGCACACTAGGGCACACTTCATAAAAGGTGCCCTAGCAAGGCTGCAGCAGGCTCATGGCAGAGCGGTACACTTTGTACTTAACAACACAACCAGTGTTAACGATTTCCGATTTTTTAAAATCAATTTTCCAGACTTTCAGAAATGAAAATAGGTTAATTACTGTAAACTAACCTGACTACTTTGCTGACTGCCCTGCTTTCTGTGCTCTGGATCTGTATACATTTGCACATACAAGGAAATTACATTAACTTGATAATATTCATATTCTATGAAATACAATATCCCTGTTGCAGCTAACAGTGAAACAGGTTCTCACTGTAGTGTGTTTGCCAGTCCTGCCATGAAGCAAAGTTGAATTGTGTATGCAAAAGTATGTATTTTGCACCTCCACTTTTTATTTTACAGCAAATCCTCATCATCTAATGTGTAATTTTTTGTGTAGTGAGATTTATGGTATGGAACTACATGAAGTCACAGCCACATTAACCCCTCAATCTGGGACAGGAAAATGTACTGTAATTAATTACTGTAATTAATTACTATTGTAGAGAGGTACCACTGTCACACAACAGGAAATAGGGCACACACACACACAAACACACACACACACACACACACACACACATTATGAACATTTGTTGGTGTGGACATCCAGACAATGTTCGATGATTAGAGAACATGAGATCTTGGTAAAGTTCAGTGAATGATTATTCATGTTCCTTGGTTTCCTTTGTGTTAAAATGTATTAATTCCCAGCAAACAGCCAGGGGCGGACTTATTGAGTTGGAGTCTGATAACAGTCTGATAACCCTCTTTTTTTACAGCTGCTAACACACATTTACTGGAAGTGCGAATCTTTTGTAAAATAATTTAAGGGGGCAAAACAGCCTATGCTGTGATAATATGTTGAACTGACTTTTAGGGTACATACTAGAATTATAATATCAACAAATGGCACACACATATAAAAGATGTTCAACAATGCTAGGTTATATTAATAGGTTTTGTATGAGGAATTGTGAAACACATCACATACCTCTCAAAATAGTACCAAAAGAATTAAAAAGAACTGTTATCAGTGTATGTACAACCCTGTTTCCAAAAAAGTTGAGATGCTATATGAAATGCAAATAAAACATAATGCAATGATGTGCATTTATCCTATATTTTATTGAAAATAGTACAAAGACAACATATCAAATGTTGAAACTGAGAAATGTTATTGTTTTGGGAAAAATACATGCCAGTTGTGAATTTGATGCCAGCAGCACCTTTCAAAAAAGTTGGGACATGGGCGTGTTCACCACTGTGTCTGGCACCACTCCTTTTAACAACACTCTGTAAATGTTTGGGAACTGAGGAGAACAATTGCTGCAGTTTTTAAAGTGGAATGTATATTCATTCTTGCTTGATATAAGATTTCAGCTGCTCAACAGTTTGGGGTCTCCTTTGTCATATTTTTCACTTCATAATGTGCCAAATGTTTTCAATGGGTGACAGGTCTGGACTGCAGGCCGACCAGTTTAGCACCTGGGGCCATATTCACAAAACATCTTAAGGCTAAAAGTAGGTCCTAACTTGCTGATTTAGGAGTAACTCTTGAAAAAAATGGGCGTGTCAATCCCAACTTTAGGACTCCTAAATGTTTGGCCTAAAAGTATTTCACAAAGCATTTTAGTGCTAAAATCAGCTCATAAATCTGAGAAAAGGAGTAGTCAGGAATAGTCAAGAAGACTCCTAAGTCAAAGACCTAATCATAAATAATCCTAAAGGCTGCTGCCGGCAATGCACCTCGTAATCAGGTCAACATTTTAGAAACACTTAATAATGACACCGAGCTTTTAAAAAGGGATCGCCTTAATCGCGAAGATATTATGATCATAGTAGAGCTAATCAGGGATGCTGTCACTTCATGATCAAACAGAAACAACTCAATGACATCAGAGATCAAGGTGGTGACAACTCTATGCTACTTGGCCACAGGGAAAATTCTGCTATGCAGCGCAAACGAACTACGTATATCTCAGTCATCTGTCAGTTGAATATTACATCAAACAATAAATGCCCCCCCCCAGACCCCATATTGTCCAACAAATCATTCGGTTTCCTCTTGATGTTCGCCAACTAAAAAGAAACAAAGCTGACTTCATGTCCATAGCTGGACCACCCGGTGTAGTTAGTGCTATAGATAGGACATATTATAGCACAGATTATTGGACCATCAAAATATGAACACTCTTTATGAGCTGCCAGACATATAAGAGGCTGACAATTAGCTGAACATATCTTGACTAGTCACTATATCATTTTTGGTTTCATGTTTAATCAGTAACACTTATCCTACATTTATATTTGAATATCTTTATTTCAATATGGCAACATGACACATCCTTCTACAGTATTGCTATGATGAATTCACTGACAGACCCCTCCCCTATCAGCCAATCACTGTGGGCATAGTAAATAAACCTGTTTGTGGAACACATCATCTCAAGCAACAGGGTCAACCCTGCCATTTCTCTTAGCTTAAGACTTCTCCCCATTCCTTAGTAAAAGTTGGTCTTAGCAGCTTTGTGAATAGGTTTTAAGAGGAAACTTAGCCAGGAACTTTTAGTGCTGTTTAGGAGTCCTCCTAGTGGTAAGATAAAATGTTTTGTGAATACAGCCCCTGGACTCTTTTACTACAGAGCCATGCTGTCCTAATACGTACAGAATGTGGTTTGGCATTGTCTTACTGAAATAAGCAAGTTCTTCCCTGAGAAAAATGTTCTCTGGATGGCAGCATCCAAAACCTGCATATATTGTTCAGCATTAATGGTGCCTCCACAGATGTGCAAATCACCCATGCCATGTGTGCTAATGCACCCCCATACCATCACAGATGCTGGCTTTTGAATGGTCCTTCTTAAGTCTGGAAGACACAGCATCCATGATTCTTAGAAATAATTTTAAATTTTGATTTGTCAGACCACAGGACAGTTTTACACTTCACCTCAGTCCATCTTAAATGAGGTTTGGCCCAGAGAAGGTGGCAGCAGTTCTGGATCTTGTTTATATATGGTTTCTTCTTTGCATGGTAGAGTTTTAACTTGCATTTGTGGACGCTGTGACATACTGTGTTCACAGACAATGGTTCTCAGATGTATTCCTGAGCCCATGCAGTGCTGTCCAATTAAAGAATCGTATCTGTTTTTAATGCAGTGCCTCCTGACGGCCCGAAAATCACAGCCATCCAATATTGGTTTTCGGGTTGTCCCTTGTATACAGAGATTTCTCCAGATTCTCTGAATCTTTTAATGATTTTATGTACCGTAAATGATAAGATCCCTAAACTCTTTGTAATTTTACGCTGAGAAACGTTACTGACCTGTTGCCAATTAACGTAATTAGTTGTGTGATATTCCACCAGGTAAATTTTTTTTGCATTAGACAACTTTTCCAGTCTTTTGTTGCCTCTCTTACAACATTTTTGTTGCTGGCATCAAATTGAAAGTGGGCATATATTTTTCAAGAAACAATAAAATGTCTCAGGTTCAACATTTGATGTGTTGTCTTTGTACTATTTTCTATTGAATATAGGGTTTAAATTACTTATTGACATTTTTGGAAAGGAAAGAAAAAGTTGCAGTGGTCTCTTATTTTTTTCCGGAGCTGTATTTGTACACCATTACATTCTGTTTTTATTTAAATTTTTCGTAGGGTACTATCATTTTGTGGAAGCAGGGTTGTATTTACAAACCGATTGAAAGCACAATCATTTGTTTTGTGTAAGACTAGCTGTGTTATAAGTGTGTTTGGAGATTTGTAGCAAAGGTTTTGAGAATCACCACATGTGGAAATAATAAAAAACAGTAAATAAATATGTCTCATTCACTATTGCTAAGAATGTCCACTCTGTTAGGTTCCAACCTGTTAGGAATATGAACTATGTCCCTAACAGGGTGGAAATCGTCTTAGAAAATATATGAAATAAAGGAATAATGTCAGTGTGGGTTGCTATTCAGGTAATACAGCTCCGGAAAAAATTAAGAGACCACTGCATCTTTTTCTTTCCTTTCCAAAAAAGTTGAAAAGGAAAGTTTTGAGTGAGGAACCCTTCTGTTCCTCACTCAAAACTTTCCTTTTCAACTTTTTTGGAAAGTAAAGAAAAAGGTGCAGTGGTCTCTTAATTTTTTCCGGAGCTGTATATTGATGTTTTATGTATGTTTAGATTTTTTGTTCAATTATATTTGCTTGTACTGCTATTCACCCTGTTATGCTTTATTGCACCATGTTAGGTTGGGATTTTCCAATCGTAATTTAACAATATCATAAAATGTTAGGCATATTTTTTGTGTTAACTTATAAATATTGAGTGGTTCATCTAAACACAGAAATGTTGACAAGATACAATTGTCATTGACCCTTAATTGAAAAAACATTGTGCAAATAAAGTGCTGGTTCCGAAATGAACACACTATTTACTCAATAATTATAGTTCAATGATTTTATGATGAAAAGAACAAGGTGATAGAATAAGTGACATTTGATGTCTTTGAAAATGTAAATCTAAATTAATACACACATTGTTAGTGCTTTCAGATACAGCTCTGGAAAAAATTAATAGACTAATTTAAATTAATTATGATTAATTCTTTCCGGAGCTGTAGTTGTGCGTATGTCCCTAAAGGACTGGGAATAGTAACTCTTGTTCTTGTGTGAACAATCTTCCTATATTTTGAGTGCCTGAGTTTTGACCAATATGTTTTTCTGATGGTCAAAAATACCCTTTTTCTGTTAGTATATAAAAACATTTAAAATATTTGGAAAATTTGCAAGAAAATTAAGGTCCAAATGGCAGCACATAGCAGGAATGGCCCTTGTATGTTTTGATGCAATTGTTTTTCTGTTATGTGTTTATTCTATTATGTGCCTCAGTGCAGTTTGCTAATTCAATTTGTAATTTTAGCAAAAGGTTTTTCAGTTTTCTACTTGTATGTTTTACAAGTAGTTACTTAAATTCTGCTTGGGCATTAGTCCAGCTGATTGGTAATTGAAGAATTGTGCAAAGAAGTTTTGCCATGTCTACTGGAGCTCACTTCTTAACATCTACTACTCCAACATTAACCTACCGTAACCTACGGTCCAGTTGATATATCACTCTGGTCACTCCTAAAGCCTATTCTTCCTTTGGTCGATAATCATTTCAGTTTGCTGTCAGCAATGACTGGAATGAGTTGCAAAAATGTCCAAGCAGGTAAATTCTGGTTTTCTGTCTTGAATGCCTTTGGCCATTTCAAAAATCAGAATAGGTTCTAAAGTGAATTAACTGGTTGGACTATTGTGGACATTTACTACTTTCACACAAGAGGAAAGAGGGCCGGCACACACGTACGGAACAAGAGATATACAGTAAATTGGCATAAACCACAGACAATGTTCTAAGACTGGAAAACATAAGATCTTTGCAGAGTTCATTTAATGATTACTGGACTTCCTTGTTTTCCTTTGTGTAAAAATGTATTCATTCCCAGCCAACTTCCAGGGGCGGATTTAGTGATTTGGAATCTGATACCCCAAAAAATGTGTATTTTTCTTCTCAGCCCGTCTCTGCTCATTCAGCAAAAACACATTCCTCGCTATCATTTTCCATTGTCTCTATGTAATAAAGCACAGAATGCCTGGAAATACATGTTAAAAAAAGTGTTGCATCTCAGCGGCAAGGCAGGCCTGCTGCGCCATGATGTGAAAGTTGGGAAAGCTTTTCCTGTAACATGGCAGTTAAGATTCTCTTTTAGCAGTGATGTCATTACATCAGGAAGATGCCGCAGGATGTTGAACAAGCACTTGTAAAGGATGCTAGGGGCTGAGTGAGCAATTACATTGGTTTGCAGTCCGAACTGAGGAATCATATGCAGCATGACTTCCACCAACACTCATTTTGCCTAGGCTTATTCAATGGATTGTGCTACGACTTAAGTTTATTGTAGTGTAATATGTCATCAATGATTGGAGTTATCGGCCTTAACACAGATTGTAAAAATGTTAACTTCCCCTTTAATCTTTGTAGTTTCAGAGAAGAAGATATTTAAAGAATGATGTCAAATCTAAAGGTGAGGCAGTGATTACAAAACTTCCTGGTGTTGTCAGTTTACAGGCACAAGTTATCAATGTCAGGAAGAATGTAGAAAACTCAGCATGGAGTTCATATAATAAATTATGGATTTGAAGAAAGGCTTCCAAAACGTTTTTGTTATTATGAAGGTGATTTGGAGGTGATTTTGTTGAGTTATGTACTTTTAGTTGTTTTAAATGGTCTGCAGCTGTCAGCTTAACACATTTCCTTGCAGCCTTGTGTTGTAATGGTGTTGGGTTGACATTGGTTGGACCCTGTTCAAGCCCCTGTCAGGGTTACCCCCTATATGGTACATGCTGTAGGTGTCAGAAGGGAGATGGTGATGAAGAGGTCTCAACACATAAGGGACAGGCTATAAAGAAGCATTGGCCCAGGCGTCCCAGAGGAAATTGATAGTGTAGTGACTGGCTTGGTTTCTCTTTTCTCTATCACAAACAACTCTATCACAAACACATGGTCATGAACAGTGAATACATTCTCCTTGTAGTGCAGTCAATGACTATCAAGATTTTGTGTTTCCTTGAGTAAAATCAATTGAAACAACTGATACTGTAATAGAAGCCGGGGTGTTAGAAACTGTTAAGGTGCTGTAATTGTACTTTTTAAGGGGCAATCCTTATTTAAAATAACAAAGTTATCCATCTGTGTTTATGCATTCATACACAGAGCTGTGGATGCAAGGACTGGCCATTCAAGAGATCAAAGTTATAGTTTTGCACAGGTTTAAAGGTTATACAGTGCTGTTGACATTTGCAATGTTTAAACACTGGAGTATCGCAAGTATTCATCTCGGATTCTAAGATCTTGATTTTAGTCCATGAGGCATACAAAAGTTATATTTCTGAGGTTTTGTATAATGAATTCCTAACATGATCAGTGACTACAGATTGCACCTTTTGAACTGCCCCAAACCTGTTGACGAACGATGAGACATGGTGACTCAAAGAAAATGTTGAGAAACAAGAATACTAAAGGAGTGGCTACCAGAGTAATGATAAAAGCTGATAGTGAGTGCCGTGTTGTTCACTCCCAACTGATCCTCCATCTCAACACAGGATGAGCATGATGACCGCAGCAACTTTTCTGTCTGCAACTCTGCTGTTGCTGGTTCCTGGGATTCTGACTGAAAGTAATTGGAGAACATACAGCTCCGGAAAAAATTAAGAGACCACTGCACCTTTTTCTTTCCTTTCCAAAAAAGACATAAAGGAAGATTTTGAGAGAGGAACAGAAGGGTTAGAATTAAGAGACCACTGCAAATTGAACCCTTCTGTTCCTCACTCAAAACCTTCCTTTTTGAGATTTTTGGAAAGGAAAGAAAAAGGTGCAGTGGTCTCTTAATTTTTTCTGGAGCTGTATTTAAACGTTTACCTCTTCGTAACTATATGCAGCCACTAATTACCTTATTTTCACACAGAGTCGTTTGAGCCAGATTCCATCCAGCTGATGATAGTCAACAGCATCTCCAATGCACCCAATGTAACCTACACCACTGACATCGTGTTCAGGGGGATCCTACTTGGTGCCATGAGGAGACTACAGGAGACCAACACAGACTTCAAGTCAGTCAATTCCCAGTTCTGACTGATTCCTAGAACAACTCACATCATGCAATTTGAGCACTCGTCATCCATAACAATTTACAGACAGTGTTCTTTACTACTTATTG